>VZRV01005918.1:143657-213028 GCA_013398115.1 Falcunculus frontatus | reverse complement strand
TTTTCCCCCCCGGGCAACCCAATTGTTCCCCCCCCCCCCCCCCCCCCAAAGAAAAAAACCAGGATAGGCAGTGGGAGACTGCACAGCCAGTGGTGGGCTGAGATTTTATATATTCTCCAGGGACCTGATGCTTCATGCCTGGCTTGTTTGCTGTTGACCAGTTCAGAAAAGAATTACTGTCTTGTGTGTTTGTTTTTTATCAGAAACTCCTAAGAATTATGTCAAAACTTCTGTTTAACCTCCTTATGCAAAATGTTGCTACTTTGATACTTTGCAGTGTTGTGAACGGAATTGTTCGGGGTTTTTTGTGTTCTTCTCTTTTTTAAAAACAAACACCTTTCTTATGCCACCATTCTTTTGCATATGGCTGAATTGAAGCTGCCTTTCAAGACTGGTATAATTAAGGGTACTGATACTTAAGATATGAATCAGAATGTGAAGTTGACAAAATCAAGGTTTTTGATTTCAGTGTCATTTGTATGTCTTCTAGGGTGTATACTATCAAATTGGAGATGTTGTTTCGGTGGTTGATGAGCAGGATGGAAGAACATACTACGCTCAGATCCGTGGGTTTATTCAGGACCAATACTGTGAAAAGAGTGCTGCATTAACCTGGCTCATTCCTACACAAGCCAGCCCCAAAGACTGTTTTGACCCAGCATCCTATATCATAGGTAATACGTAAGCCTTCACTTTGTACAACTACTTGTATGTGCCTACACTAATGCAGAGTTGTATTTTTTAAATTAACATTTTAGCTCGTCAAGGTATTTTATGCAAGTTCCACATTTTAGACCGTAATTCTGTAAACATCTCATTTACTGTAATAACACTTTTTATTTATCTTGTGTATATGATTACCACTATTGCAGTGTGTGATTATCTTGTGCTGTGATTATCTGAGTGTTTGTGGGGACAATTACAGCTGTGCACCTTTAAGATCAAATTATTGCTCTATAGATAGGTTTAAACCATAGTAACTTTGATTCTGATATACTAGTCCAAGTTATTTCTTTTAAAGTGACCTGAATTACTTGATCTTTATCCTGGGTATTCAAAATTCGCAGCATGCAAACACTGGCATAGAGACTGTTCTGCTACTGATGATAAAATTAGTAATTAGTAAGTCCTTCTGACAGGCAGGACACAAATAGAATATATTTAAAATATATTAACTATAGTACTTCACTCAAATACCAGAATGCTTCAAATGGGGTGGGGGGAAGATCAGCCCAGCAAAATTAAAGGTAGAGGTTTCTTGCCTAATACATGATGCTGCCTTCCTAGGAAAGTCATTGATTGCAAAGACAAATTCTCTAAGGGAATGTTGGCTGTTGTGGCACATTTTTATGCAACATACTTAATTTTATGCCTTTAAGTTTGGTCTTTGAGGATTTATTTTTTTTTCTCAGGACCAGAAGAAGATCTCCCAAGGAAAATGGAATATTTAGAATTTGTTTGTCATGCACCTTCGGAATATTTCAAATCTCGATCATCTCCCTTCCCTACCGTTCCTACAAGGCCAGAGAAGGGCTATATATGGACTCATGTGGGACCGACTCCTGCAATCTCCATTAAAGAAACTGTAGCCAATAATTTATAATTTTTTTAAGGAATACTTTGGACTAGTTATTTTGGGTGTATCCTCCACTTTGTAAACCCCATACAATAAGTTTTTAAAATTATAAAATGTGCTGGTTTACTTTACAGATTATGGTATTTATTTATTTTCGATATATCAGATCTTTGAAGTGGAAGTTTTCATTCCAGTTGATGCATCATTTCAGTGCTCTATTCTTCAGACATTATTGCTCATCTTGGGACAAAACCACAAGTTTCATGTCATCTTTGACTTCTGAAAGTTGCTTTTAGTGTTCATTCTTATTTTTTTAAGTTATTTTCCAGAAGAGGAGTTTAAAAGACATAATCATCCAGCACTTTATATAATTGTTTAATTTAGTTAACTGTGACTGCTGTTTTTATTTCCTTGTTAAATAATTTAAGACTAGCTTCACCTAAACACTAAAATGGTCAGTGATGCAGTCAACAGTTTTCTGTTATATGGAGAGGAGTGATCTGCCTGGATTTCTCCAGACTAAAACCTCATCTGCAGAGGGACTCTAACAGTCACTTTTTAAGGAAATTTTGTTCACCTGAATCTGAAACGTGGGCCTATGTGTGTAGCTTCCTGTTAAACTTTACTTGTATGAGGGCATAAATTTTGTGGACAATTGGATGCAAATTTAAAAATTAATGTTATTTGTCATCCTGGCATCCTCATGCAGAAATATATCTGCATTTCCTGAGCAAGCCAACACTGACATATGATTTGAGATTCACATTGTTAATATTTGTTTGCCTGTTGGCTTGGTCTCTTAAAATTGATTTTAAATTGTTTTTTCAGTCTTTGCTGATGCCATGATGTTTTTTGCTTTTTATATATATCCCCTCTATATACTCTTTTGTATAACTTTTATGTATTCTTAAGGGCCTTTTAGCCCACATACTTCTAATTCTTCAGGTTTGATAACCAGCGTAGGCCCAGTATTCCGTTAAACGAGGAGACCAAACATCCTGGAAGGCTCAGACACCAAGGCCTTCTCTGGAACACATTTTGTAAACTAAGATAGGCCTGTCCATGGGGAGAAGGTTCCTCGGGGAGGGGGGTTCACTCAGCCTCTCACTGGGGAATCTTTGATAGATATGCTCATTGGTAAAGCCTATAATTTTATACTCAAACTATTGTGTGTGCATTTCGGGGGTACCCACGGGGGAGCATTTTGGTGTGCATTTGGATGTGCATTCCAGCGTGCTCCACCTGGACGGAGTGCACCAAGGATCCTTAAAATAAATACCAAGGTAAAATCCCTTTTTCCCTTCTAACCGTGTTTGGCTCTTGATTTTAAGACCAAGAAAAGGCATCATTGCAATTAATGATGGTAAGAAAAAAAATGAAAAAAAATTTGCTAAGGGAAGTAAAAACTAATTTTATGTATTGACAGTCTCAGCATAACAAGGAAAATGTTTAAATAGCAGAATGGGAGAAATGCCACATACTAAAATACCAAGAAAGTTTTCTGCCCTAAACTTTTTACAAGCCAGTTAGCTCCAATCACTATGAGATGTGCTTGTATGGCCGGAATTCCAAGGGCTTAGTGGTTCCTGCTGCCTGTGAAGGATAAGAGCTGTAAGTGGCCTTAAATTAAAATGTACTGATCTTTTCCAGTTTTTTTCTTTTGTATGAACGTTTGTGACCATAGCACCCAGAAGCCCCAAATCACCCTTAAGGTATTGTATGAAAGCATAAAAAAGTTGCACTAGGCTTATGTTCCAACTTCATGAAAGGCTTTGATTTAAGGTGTAACATATTTGAAAGTCTCAGATATTGACAACTTTTAATACAGTAGGACCTGTGAGGGCAGGAACCAGATCTATTTGTTTTGGCCTGCAGCCTCTGTTCTGCCCTCTTCAAATACAAGGAAGAACAATCAGCCTTAAGGGAGTAGATGCTAAAGTTAAGGGATACTGTCAATAATTCAAAATGCTCAGAAATTAGCAGTAGCTTGCTAATACAGAGTTACATCTTAAGCCTCAGTTGCTTACAAAGATGAGATGTGTGCCCATGTTCAGTGTGTTGCAGTAATTAATCCCAAGGTGACCTCACTTCTCTCCATTCTCTCCTTTCAAATCCTCTGAATTTTTTTTTCTGATTTCTTTATTAACCATTACATGAAAATAAAAATAACAAGTCTTATATTTACAGTAACCAGAGTGACTCCCTTGACTCAAATGTTTTCCTTTCTTTCTCTGCAGTCCACGAGGTTTTCGCTGGGGATCGCTGTAAAGTCCCTATGCTGCCTCAGCATAATCCATGGACCTGTTCTCTTCTGTGGGCTGTTTTACCTTATCTGAATTATCAAGGTTGGAAAAGACCTTTATGGTCATTGAGTCCAATGAAGCTTAGCTGCTTTGTCAGATCCTCATAGGAATAAGGAGGAAGACAATGCTTACATTGTTTTGCTTTTTTGAGTTCCTACAAGTTACACCAAATGAAAAGTACTTGCTTGCCATTTGCCTTATTTGTCAATAAATTGTAATATTAAAGGGACAATTCATTTTTCATCAGAATACACCTTTCTAATATTTTGTGGTGTTGGTGATTCAAATATTATACTTTCAACTACAGTCTAAACAGACAAAAAATATCTTTTCTTCAGAGAGCTATGGAACATCTTCCCTTAGTAAACACTAAGTATTTTTATTTTACTTTTTATTATACTGGGAAATGTTAAAAAATAATTTAAATGAGCAAGAATTTTGATTGTAAGGTCTCAAAAGAGAGTGGACCTGCAGGCAATGACTGTTACTAATGTGTTGTAACTTTATTTACAGGTATTTGAATGGTTGCACTGTCCTGTTTTTCTTGTGTTCAGAACATCACCTAGTAACACAGGGAAAATTACTGACTCTCCAGACAGCTTCTTATGGATGGACATAGCTGAAGAATGGGATCTCCAAGAACAATGTCTCTGAAAATTTCTCTCTCTCATATTAGGAAAATGAAGGACAAAAGGAAGACCTGCAACATGGACTCAACAGCAGAAGGGATATCAGAGGATCCCATGGGGACAGGCTTTGATGCCCTGCAGCTGAGGGAGCTGAGCTAACCCGTTTCTGTCTTCTAGCTTGCCATAATGTAGGTAGGTTTCATACTTGCATCACTGGATTGTGAGTGGATACACTACTACTGAATTTATGGCCTTACATTAAGCTTCAGAGTTTTGTGACCAGCCAGCAGTCATTTCCTTGAGGCATTTTAGTTCTAAAGATGGAACATGCAGCCAAGAGCTAAAAGGCACAGAGCACATATAAAATACTGAGTAACACACAGACATGTGGCCTGTGCCCTGAGGCACACATTGCAGGAAATTTGTGGGAGGAGTAGCCCTTAACTTTTACCTGAACTTTACTGTAGCAAAACAATACGTACTGGGGAAGGGTTTACATTTGGGCAATGGCTTTGTTGGGAGCAGAATACTTTCTGGGAAAATGTGATGCAAACACAGTGGATAAATAAGTGTGTGGCTCCTTGGCCTCCTTCTAAAATGAGGCTGGGGTTCCTCTCTCGCTGCTGTGCTATGCTACACGACAGTCATCTCAGTCATCCTGGCAGAGTCTGGATTTGCACAAGCCCCAGGATTAGGCCCTTAGAGTGTGGTATCTAAGCCAATCCAATAGCTTTGCTTTCATGTAATGCAGCCTTCAACTTTAATATTATACAAGAAGCAAAGAATACATTTATTGTGGTTGGTGTTATATTGCATATTATGATTAATAAAGGCCTTAAAAGGTCTTACAGAACTGAGAACAAAAATATTAATAGATGTAATATTGAAGTTTCAACTGCTTTTTACAGTTACTGAATTAAAAAGACAAAAAAATTACAATTTTATTCTATTTTCACACAGATAGAATTGGTACATCTGTTGGATAGGAAACTACATACCTCCAAAATTATGGAACATGAGCATTATGTTTCCAAGCAGAAGTACTTTTACAATAGTTAATAGTTGCTAATAGTTCTTTTTGTGTGCTCCCCACTACAGAATCTTGTGATCGTTGACAAAAGAATTTTGTATTTGGCAGTTGTTCCACCCACACAGTCACGCTTACCTTCAGGAAGATTGCATTATTTTTTTTTACTCAGCCCTTCTAGTTGGTGATTCTTGAATTTGGCTTACAGCTTCAGTGAGGTTATTTTTCTTTTCTAATGTGGTAGCTTCAATCACAACTTCATGGACAGCATCTCCAGGTGGTTCATGCATCTTTATGAAATGCTTAAGTGCTTCGATGTCTGTTTAATGAAGCAGAAGTATTACTGGAATCTAGTTTTGATAGGAAGGTTGTTTTAACCTGAAAATATCAAGATTATCCTGTGCAGGGCATTTAGAACAGCAAACCCAAGCATCTGCTTACATATGGAGGTTTATGCTCCTGCAAAACCTTTTGAACTCCTTCATTTAGGGAGAACAGAGCAGGAGCGTTCCTCTTTTCTGATGAAGCAGTCTAGGGGCAAAGTTGCATTCAGTAGTTCCACCTGTCTTCCTACACTCCATCAGTGTCCATGGCCATTGTGTCCACTTCTTTGCTGAAGACCATCACACCTCTCTGCCTTTGTCAGTGAAGAGTACCCTGTTGTAAACTGGCTCTTCAACTGATCCAGGTTCAGAACACACATGGTATTTTTTCTCTTAACACAAATCTTCCTCTAGGGGACTGCAGTAGGAATGTTAATTTTGTCTTCAGATGGTCAAACCCTTGATAATCCTTTTCAGTGTATGAAGTATCTTAGACAGTAGATGTTCCCTTTCTTTCTGATTAGGTTACTTTTGTATAAAATTACGTTGTAAGGCTGCTTGTGGCAGTGAACCTGAATTATGTAAGCAGAATTTGGGAACCTGTTCTCTTCCAAGCTGAGATTTCAGTTGGCCATTAAGAATTAAAGCAAAGAATAACCTGTCCTTTCCATCCATGTGCCCTTCTCGAGTATCTGTTTCCCAAATTGTGGGAATCTACATACAGAATTTTCCAGTTACCTCTTCTCAAGGAGTTTCTAAGAGCATTCTTAGGGCTCTTTTTCTGAACTGTGTCATAACAGACTACTGCTAGGCAAGGTAAAAGATTTGTCTCTTGTTCACAAGAAGCTGATTGCAAACTTTGGAGGAAATGGAAGTAGCTTCATTTATTGCTGGCCAAAACAAAACCAAAAGCAACCACTTCATGCCTGCAGTGTTTGCAGAGCCTGACTATGGCTTAATTGCTCCCTTGGTGAGATAAGTGGAAATGGTATGTTGAAACTTAGCATATCCATCTAAGGCTATACATAGAAACAAATACTGTGGGATAATGACAGGGACACGTATTGCAATGTACTTCTTTGATAGGGTTTCTTTCTAGTCAAGCTTAACCCAGCAGCTCCTGAATAAACTGAGACCATCAGAAGAGAAATGTGCACCTTGGCTTTTAGTGACCAACAATATTTTTGACACAAAGGTCAAAGGTAGAAAAAAGTAAAAATGTCTCTTCTAGAAAATTATTGGAAAAGTCAGTGCAAGGTCTGGGAAAAATCTGTTTAAAAAATCTCTTCAACAATTTGGTTTTACCCATTCAGATTCCTGCCATAAAGAAGTGGCATGTGTGATAGGCTGTTTGTTTCTGACTTCCCCAGTTCTGCTCTATCCTCTGCTGCAATGGGATGCAAAAAACACATAACGTTTAACAGCACACATGCAGGAACAGCAAGGGGTTTTTTGAAAGAATGCTTTCTGAAGTCTTTGTTTCTTCTCTAATAATTTCTAACATTCAAATTCCTCTTAACAACAGGCTGGTGTTTCATGGGGGATCATCACTGCAAAGTAATGAGCACTAGACCATATCACATTATTTTTTCTTTCTTTTTGTCCAATAAGACATTTCATCTGCCAAGTACAGTTGAGTTTTGTGAAGGTCTTCTGTAGTGTTTTATTACCTACTTTTGTTTTTTACAGGCCTGAAAAGCTTACTCAGCAGGGGTTTTTTGCTGTTGGTGCTGTTTCACTGTTCAGTCCCTGTCAAGGTCAGATGAATATGTTGAACACCACAGGTCTCTCTCCACAGCACTTGTGCACACACCTGCAGTGCTGGGGCACAGGCTCTGGCACAAGGACATACTGAACAAGTTCTGTGAAGGGCCTCACCAGTGATTAAGAGACTGGAAATACAAGGACTCAACTGAAATACAAGGAGAGGGTGAGAGCCGGGACTGCTCAGCATACAATAGAGATGACTTGGTGGGGGAGGGAAACTTACTGATGTGACTAAATACTGGAAAAAAGTATTTATCAAAAGTATAGGGATCCACAGCAAGATAATCCTCCTACTGAGCTCCTGTAGCAGCACTCTGTTATTTTTGCAGTTCTAGTTTTCTCTCACCAAACCTAAATAGAGGAGCAAACAGGGAATTAATTCTGCAAATACTTAAAAAGAAAACAAGTCAAAAACAAAGCAAAAAAAAATCCCCATACAATCCTGTCAATTGAGTATACATTACAGACCTCAAAGGCTTTTTTAATAGTTAATGTATGAAAATGCTATTCAGTGAATACAGGCACACAGAAATAATCTGAAAGGGAGCCCAGAAGCCAAAAATAAATGGTTCCTCAGCACTGAGCATGCATATACAAAAAGGTGTATCAAATGTTTGAGAGATGTATATGTTTGGATAGAACTCATGAATATACAAAAACATTTTGCCAGCTACGAAAGTTCAGCAAAATTTGAATATCACCTGATTCAGTACTTTCAGTATTCTGATTAAAATATGCTGTCCATAATATATTGCAATATGCACAACTATAGCACAAGCTTTGAAGACTTTAAATGTATCAACCTGAGGAGTTGCCGCATTACTTCATGCTTGGGATCAACTTGAAATTAAATAATTATGTTTTGTTTCCACATTTTTAATGTTTAGAAAACCTCACCCACTGCAAATTCTCACTCCACCCAAGATTCCCACAACTGACATTATTTGCAAAGACAACTCCCAAGGAACTCCAAGAATAAAAGTTAACTGATGAGGATGCCTTGATATTTACTTTCCCTGCCATGTGAAACATCTTTGAGTGTTAATGGGTACTGTGAGCAACAGCTTCACAAGCAGTGAACTTTCAGTGTACTGCCTTTGATTCTGGCTACAGGAAGAAAATACCTGAAAAAAGATAACATTAAAAAAAGATGACATCACAAACAGCTGTTCTAGAGCACTCCTTGCACAAGAGTATATTTAGTGTATGTGACCTCTGACGTATCCTAAGCCAAAAATGGGAACTGAGGCATTATTTATTTTTCACAGAATCAGCTGCTGTGGGATGGCAGTTTCTCAATTGCTTTTCTAGCCTAGTTCCTCCAGCTATTTATGATATTGCATGTACCCAGAGAACCAGTCTATAATACTATTAATGTGAACATTTTCAGCTCTAGGAAGCTGAAAAACACATGGACATCTCTAAAGAGTTAATTTGGTCTGTGATCTGTCGTGACAGCCACAGGGGCAGCAGGGATTCATGCTGCCTCCCTCTGCTAGGATAAATGGGAAGGGTCTGAATGCTCAGGCTCTCATGGTGTGACAAAGGCACAGATAGTATCTAAACACAGGCACCACACTGACCAAGCAATTAGATAATTAGGTATAATTAGATATAACTTCAATATAACTAAAAAAAAAAGTTATGCACACATTTGTGTGTATCCAAAATACCCACTTTTTTATCTGTCACCTTGAAACTGAGCTTTATGAGTGATCTTCCTTGTAACAATATGCTCAATCCATTGTAAAACCTTGTTTTCTGTCTTGGAAGAGAACACAAGAAGTCTATCTTGCTTCATGTTTTGAAACATCACTACCATCCATCATCACCACATCTTTGGTAAAATGTTTTACTGTTTTGCCTGTGCTGCCACTATTGGATCTTTCACAAACAGTTGTGAGTGCATTTATAATTTTCCATCAAGTGTGCAGATCATGAATATCGAGACAGTAAAATCAGGAAATATTTTAGCCTGAAATACTAGTCAGCACTATTTTGTGAACATTCACAAAACCAAACATTTCCACAGGGAAGAAAAGCAGTTTAAAGTACAGAGAAGAACATGGAAAAAAATTGGAGGTGACAAGCAATAATGTCATTGGTTATGCAGTCCCAATCAGAATAGAATCACTGATCATGCTGTTTTGAACTAATGAACTTTCCTAAACTCTGGAAAATTTACATTTCGATTTTTTTTGTTTGTTGACATTTTCTTGTTAGCTGTAACTAAGAAGAACCCTCTACAAAATCACATTACACGTTTCTTTAATTATCTAAGTAGATTGTTACAGTAGCATATTCTCTCATGTTTCTTTAATTATCTCAGTAGATTGTTACAGTATTATATTCTCTCTTCTCAGGGTCAGAATAATATCTTGTTTACAAAACTTTGAATTCCATTACAATCTACAGAGAAAGAAATATGGTCTTGAAAAACAACTTAAGAACTGTTCTTCATAAAATACAGTCAGGGAGTTTCTCTGCATTTTGTTACAGTGCCCAAAATACAAAATCAGCTCTTGTTGCCATAGTTGGACCCACCTGGGTCACAAGACTGAAAATCTGCAGAGATGAAACTGTACAAGTGCTTTAGTGCTGAGAACATATGCTGCTTACAAAATAATAATGAAAGCATGAAAATCTGAGATCAGTGTTATTGATACCTGCTTTTTTGTTTCTGTAATGCAGCTTTTAATTTTTCAACTGTTAACTGGAAAGGGTGACTTTCTTCATCAGTCACCTACAGAAAAAATAATATCAGCAAGAATAAAAAGACTGAATTTTCAAAGAGGGAACTAATGTTACGCAACTTATGTGGCAGATACATCTTGCAGTGCTTGAGGGGAAACATTTGCAAACCAAATTTACTCGTAGTAGGACAGACTTAGAGCTGACAAATGTCAGTGCAGAAGAGTGTCTGCAAAGAACGAGTGCAATCCTACACATCTGATGACACCCCCTTCCTGCCACTCTGCAGTCTGAGAAAATGATGGGCTGTCTCAAAAAGCACTACACAGGCCCCATCTTTCCCTTGGCCTCGGTTTGCAATTTCAGGGTTTTTTGATTGCTCCCTGTAAATGTCTGTTAATGTATGTGAATGGCTCAAGCTCCATCTCACTGAAGAAGGGCCTACGAAGAGGCTGTATTCCACCCTATAGCCTTTTCTGGAATTCATATCACCATAGTAGGGAGCTGGAATAAGATATCCACATAAACCCAATAAGAAATGAAATGAACATTTCTCATAAGGTTTTCTCCCTCTGCCTGCTTGCCTGCGCCAGCTGCTCGGGGAACGAGGAACATCCTGGGAAGGCTCTGCAGTGGCTGCCAACCATGGCCCCTTAGGAGAAACTGACTCTTCCTTGGGCTCCATGGTCCAGGGGCCCCGCATCCCGTAGGAACAGAGAGGAACAACCCCAGGTGTCTCATGCCACCCCAGCACTCTGCCTGCTCCCCACTGCAAGAGCTCTGCTTTAGACCCACTGTTCTCACCAAAGGGCTCAGTCAGCAGGACCTGCGGTGCTGGACAGCTGCTGGGGAATGACAACGAGATCCAATCACTGAAACATGGGAAGCACTGGGGTCAGTGTAGAGCCAGATGCTGATGTGAGGGAAGCCAAGACCTTTTTTCTCCCCAGGATCCATACATAGGAAAACCAAGTTTCAATACGCTGACTTCAGGTGGATTTTTTCCGACATCTGTTTTTTAAACCTGTCCTTAATGAAGGACATTTTGATCTTTTAAAAATAAAAAAATGTCTTTTAGGCATTTACAAAACGAGCAGGTTTTTTACTACTGGAAAAACAGCCATTAGAAAACTGGCTAAGAGTTAATTCTTGGCAAACACTAAAACAGTAAACCACCAAATAGTTCCTGTTGTAGCCTTTAAGTATCTAAACAAGGTCACAACGCTCTAGTTATAAAATTACTTCAGCAGTGCCTTGGCAATATACAAGCATTATATTGAAGTAATACATACTATTAAGAAATAATTTTATTCCTATTTCCTGAAACTTAGCAATAATTAAGGAAGTGGAGATTAGCACTGAATCTATAATTAGTTCATCTGAAGGACCCAATTACTTTCCTAACAGAAAACCAGCATAGAATCATGTGGATGGTTTTAATCCTCCTGGTTCTAATGCTGGAATTATATAAATTGGCATTGACGGCATTTTGTGGGTGGTTCCACAAACCCATTCTGGGTTTTATTCTTTACTTTTTATTCTACAAACCTGCTCTGGAAATAAGGGAAATTGCCCAACACCTGCATGACCTTAATAATTTTTCATGTACCAAAATCCAGTGTCAATGTCCACTTATCCACTGGTTCTCCACAAGATCCGTACTGTGCTATTGCTGTGCCTACATGGGGTACTAATCATTACTGCAGAATCCTAAGAGCTGGTTTTGTGTAAACAATGAAGAAAGAGGTCATCTTTTTGCACCTAGGAGTCCCAGACTGACTTTGCCCCTGAGACATCAGTCTTCACTAAATCATTTCAACTAATTCAAGCTATTAAAGACCTTTGGAGGCTGGTGTGGGACAGCACTGCTGAGAGATGCAAATCTGCCCTGGTTACCTAATAGCAGCTGACATGACTGCTGCTGTAGGACATTACAGGAAGGCCACATACATGGAAGTCTTACAAAAGCCCTGCCAGCTGTTGGAGGATAGAGAGGATTGATTTTTCCCACTTCTTTTCTGTTAATCTGTCTTACACTTGTGACCTGAACACCAGCAAACTGATTTAGCATTTCTTTACCAACTACTGCCTGAGCATCTGAAAGTATTTAATCTTAGATCTCTTTGCTGCATCACTGCAACAGCAGGCTAAACCTTAGTCAACAGATTTCTGTTTTCACTGTGCCTATGACAGATTGTTACTGTTTGGGCTATTTTAGAAACACAAAAACTAAAGCAGTTGAAACTTAAAGCCAAAATTCTCAAGTGGTGGCTGTAAATGGGTTATTCCCAAGTGATGCCTGTGAGAGAGAAGTGAATCCTTACCTGTCAACTGACATTGAAACATTGTAATCCAGTCTCCCAACTTCATTCCACAGGATTAATTTGACAAATATCTGCTGAACTCATGCAAGAAACTGTTCTGCTTCTGGTCTCTTCAAAGTTCCTCCACTGCTTATGGGTTTATGATTGTTATCTTAACTTCTTGGAAAGTAGGCTTCACTCCCACCCTACTGCATGAGCCTAGGAGCTATTAAATAATAAACAAAGAGTCAGATCCTCATGCAGTGATACAGCATGCATGGATTTTACTGTTTTCACAATAACTAGGAGTTATTAAATAAATTAGGCAAGAAGTCAAATTATAAATTATATTACTAAGATTAAAAAGTCAATTATATCTTTTAATAATTTTTATATATATGTATACACACACATCCCCAGTTAATTTGAGTAAAATAGCCTGTGAGACAATCAAGTTTATACAGTGCTTTTGTTTTGAAATTGTATTTTAAAATATTTGTTTGCTTTTAGGCTGGAGAAATTGACTATGTTTCCTTAATGCCACAAGAGAGGGATGGATAAACTCCCTGTATGACATTATATGCAGACAGTGGTCCACACAAAATTCAGACTTGTTTGGTGAACTAAAAGCCAAAGTACATTTCAAACCTAATATAAATGATAAAATTCATGTGTTTTAACCAGGCTGTTAACTGTCATGCTTAAAATATTGTCAGGCAGAGTTCTAGCTGGTGACATCTTTTATGAAACATAAGGCTAAATAATTTAAGCCTCAGCAGATGTTGCTTATCTTTTAAGTTAATTTCAAATGGGTTAGGAAATCTTTTCCATTTTTTTCTCTTTGAAAATGGAACAAAATTTGATTCCTTAAGAAGTTAGACAATCAATCACCTTGTGAAATTTGTACTATACACCAGAAATACTGTTTCCCAAAGAATAAACGTGATTTATGGCTGAATGCCATTAACAGTAAAAGGACCCAACACATTGGATGGGATTTAATGTGCCCCAATGTCCCCAGTTCTTGAAAAAGCAAGTCTGTAAGATTTTCATAATTAGGAATTACCAGGTTCTCTCAACATTCAGACATATAAGCCTCTCAGCAGAGTTAATTGCACCAATTAAACCAGGATTTAACAGAATTGACCTGCTACGTCACTTTTTTTACCCCCAGAAAGTCTTTCCAGTCAATACTCAGTCCAGAATGGCAGATCACTTCAAAACAGGTACATTTTTCCAAAGCATTGTTTGAAAAAAATACCAGCTAAGCAGCTGAAAGAAGATAGCTTCAAACATAAAATCAGTTTTAAGAAAAAATATTGGATAGTAGTGGAAACCAAGTTCCTATTAACAAATTGAAATAATCCCTTGCACATTAGAAACAGGGTTACTGTTTACATCATTTATATTTAACACCTGTTTCTTCAGAAGTCCCTCAGCTATGGGGAAAGACCGGTAAGCAGTTGAGGAAAAATCAGTGACAACTGACAATGTAGGTGACAACAGAATTGAAAGAAAAAAGCTATCCCAGATTATCAAACCTTTATAAAGGCTGTAGTAGATAGCCAGAAAAACTGACATCATTATCCCTTAAGTGAGGTAGGAGTGACAGAGAACTAGTAGGGAGACACAGGATTTGGTCATCTTTAGGTTGCTGGTTCACAGAGCTTGTTTAGTTCTTGACTTGGTGGAGGAGACTAGAAAACAGGTTCAAACACAACATACATTGTCTGCCTGTGGTATCATCATGAGCCACTGCAGCTAAATCCTACTGCCCTACAGAATGTGAAACATTGCCATTAATCCCTCTTCTCTCTCTCAGAGCGCTTCTCCCCACCAGGCCTTGTGCAAGAGTCTCCACAGGCCACCTGATGCTCATTGCACAACACTTGAACAGAAGGGATTATCCTCTGAGCTACAGGCTTAATGCTCCTTGTCTATCAGATTTAGGTCTACAGCAGATCTTAGCTAGGCTTCATTTATGTTCTCTCCTACCTTTCAAGGTGGTACGCCAATATAGTTCAGAATGTAACCAAAAGATTACCTATAACAGCAGGTAGTTATTCAGTGACCTCCTTCTTGGATCACATGAACCTGCCCTCAGCATCATCCAGGTTACTTATGCAGGGGAATGAACTAACACACTGATGAAATTCCTTGCATGGAGGAAGGAGGAAAACCTAGGCTTCCTGGGTTTTGAGAACAATTTTCATGACAGTGTAGTACATAATTTTAGTTGAGGATTGATGAGACCTTGGCATACAGCAAACCTTCCTTTTTAACTCTGCAATATAATACTTGGCACTGAAGTACAGTATTCTAATTAAATGACTCCCAGTGTGAGGACAGTACAATAATCTATGGAACTGTCTTTGTTACCATCATGATTAACCTGTGACTGGTCCTTTCAGCTTTAAGTACCAGTGCATTATGAGATTATCAGTACTTAGAAGGTTAAATAATTTCCATTTTTAATGAATTTTGTACAACCATTATCTAGACCTAACTTGAAGAACAGATGCTGCTGCTAATTTTGGTTAATCTGGATGCTTTTGTAATAGTTGAAAATTTCTTTACCAAGAAAAAAGGATGTAATAAACCACAATGTTCTTTAAACAGTTTTGACAAGGACAGAGCTAGAAGACCTCCTTCTTATACAGGCGCTGGGTGTAGAAAAGAACCTTCACCTGGAAAATCGTTAAACCAGTAGGTGAAAGTGTGCAAAGCTCCTATTGGTACCTGAGAAACTGCAGGAACTAACCAATGAAATTAACTGGGCTGAAGTTTCAAATGCAAGTATTTGAACTGAAGATAGTATTTCCTTGGGTTAGAGATGAAGACTATTTTGAAGTGGAAGCAAAATGCTATCAAAAGGGTTGAACAGACTTATGGGAAACATCTCTAGTTTTCTTTCCTGCCTCCTGCTTCTTTCCCCCTCCTCGTGTTAAGACCAGGTTATCTATGTATCAGTTAAGGACCGCAACTCTTTAACAATCTCCATGGAAGACAATAGTTGTGAATAATTTCAGGATGTAACATTAAAAAGCTTCCAAGCATCTGAAATGTTTTTAACAGTCTCCAGGAAGAAAAGGTAGGGATAAGAAGGTGCAGTTGTTGTGAAATGCAACTTGGTATTCTTCTGATTAACAAACAGTGGCAGAAGACAGGATGCAATTATCTTGGTCTGGTTTTTCCTGCTACAGCTGGAAAAGTGTATTCTGAAAGTATTAGTCTAGTTGCCTACCAATATACATATGAAGTACCACCTCCTTTAAGCCCTCCAAAGGCCATTAGAGAATGGCTTTATAGAATAGTTAAAAAACATATCCCCCAATGATATTACAGTCTACTTGAACAGCTTCTATTTGTTGTGAGGGAGTCAACAGGGACAGGAAATCATTGTTAGATTTTGGCAACTAAATTGATAAAAACCAAAATTTGAAAGTTTATATGATAAACAACTGGATAGAACATAACCAATGTTCTCTCAAAAAATTTAATATCAATCTAAAGGAAGACAATTTTCTTCAAAATAAAATGTGACATAATTTTACAGCATGTAAGTTTAGAAGAAACTTATCTTCAACTGCTGCATTAATAAATCCATATGAATATAAATAATTTGATCACATTTGTAATTTCCAGTTACAGTTTAGCAATTACAAGCAAGTACAAGTTCCTAGGCTAGAGTCATTCTTTGTCCTGGTCTGAATGTTGCACCAATCTGTACTTTCCTCTTCTTGGGATTCTGAAAATTATCATACCTGGAAACAAAAAAAAGACAGCAAATTCTTATGAAATGTATTTTTTGTGTCTGCCTCTTCAGATGCATATTAATGCACCACAGAACTCCAGATGTGTAACTTTATGTCTATGGAAATGAAGAGTGCCTGTCTCCTCAGACCTGGGGACCTGGAGGAGCTTTCACCCACAAACTTAACTCGAGAGCTCTCTGCCCTGCTTTTTTTTTTTTCCCAGCTTTTTGATCTCCAAATCCAAGGAGACACATTCTCCTTTTCAGTATGTTTATACCTCTACAGATTACTGCCTTTCCCAAACATACCAGCTACAAAGACCACTACAGAGGATCATACTCCAGCAATCTGAAAACACAAGGAGCTACTACAAAGTGGAAGCAGGAAGGACCTAGCTCTAAAACTTAAAAAGCCTCTTAACATAATACAAGGGGGCTCTGGTCTGTTATTTCTAGGTCCTACATGAATACGAAGACAATTCATTGGTAAAATAGTTTCCCTTTCCCACTATGTAACTTAATATTTCTTTAACAACTGCTGTCAGAAGCTATCAGCTATCTGCTGCCAGTCCCCACATTTATTTAAAACCATCGTGTTTCTGATGTATAAGGAATGTGATAAGACCAAATCTCCACTGAATTCAAAATTTAAAAAAAAAAAAAAAATACTTACAGTTCAGTAAAATGCTTCCAGTCATCCTGACTAATGGATGGTCTCATACTGTGAAGAGCAGTCATCAGATGAGACTGGGTAATAGTTAAAGTGGTCTTGGGAAGTGCTGACTGATTAAGGGTGCTGTCCTCCTTGAAAAGAGAACCATGGACAGACAATGAAGAATTTCTACAGAAAAGTAGTGCCATCAATATCGTTAACTATGGAACCTCCTCGTTACATGTACAGACAAATGTATTAGAAATACAGTCACAACCTTCCCCCCTCTGTGTTAATAAATAACAGAAATAACTGTTTAATTATATGCATGCTAACATCTGGCTTATTTTCATCAAACTAAGAATCAGTTATTTTTGCTATTTTTGTTACATAATATTTAATATCATTGCAGAAATTATTTATTGAAATACCAAGAAGTGTGGGAAAACAAAAGAGAAGTGTTAAGACTAAATACTAATTTTTAAAAGTGCCATACTCCATTCTTGCTTCTGTAATTGGCCTTGATAGCATTGATTTCTGTCCTCAGGTGCTCTGCTTGCTGCTCCTGGTTCTCGAGAGAGCCTTCTTGAGAAGCTGCTCTAAGCATTGCAGGTTGTGAGGATGCAACATCTCTCTGAGTGACGCTGGTAAAGTCATAAGTTATGGAGTTTGGACCGGACAAACACAAAGAGCTCTAAATTCATCACAAGAAGAAATACATTAACTCATTATGGATCCAAAAGAGCAACTCCATCAGTAGGAATTAGCCTACAATTCAATATAAGCTTGCCTCCACTGGCAAAAAGAGTACTTTCTCTATAAATATATTAGATACATAATTTTTTGAACAGAAAGATTTAGGTTAATATGCCAAGGTGTTTGGGCAAAAGGCCAAATTTGAAAATGAAGTGTTTCATGTCTGGAAAATATGTAAGTATTTTTGCAATGGCCCATCTCAAAAAGAATAAAGGTCTGCTAAGTCCATTGTTTTATTTACTTATGAAAATCCGTGATTCTGAAATCTGGGCGAGTTAATGGAGTTAGCTTTGGAATTTAAATATTCATCACGTCCAAATTCTCTGTGCACTTGATAAAATACACACCTTTCAAATTCAACAGCTTTAAGAGATCAAAGTCTTTATAGAATCCTTGCTGAAGAATTTTCACAGTCAGAGGAAAACTAAATCTTTAAAGTTACATTAATCGAACACTATCACCCATAATGCAAGATAAAATATACCAAAGCACCTTAGCAGTCAGTAATTATTTCTCCAGTGTCAAGGTAAGTTATTTTTGGCTTTAAGAATCAATGCAGGACAGTTTTGAAAACTTTTGAAAAGAGTCTAAAAACTTGGACTACTACTTGTAATAACAGTTCTACAACAAATTTTGAAAATGAATTTCCCACAGATCACACATGAACTGTGAAATCATTTGTTCACTGTAAGGAGCTCAGAGGCAGCACACCCTGTTCTGCTGACCTGTCAGCCAAGAGAGGTGAGCTGATCACTGTGCAGGTGCTGGGCAGCCAACCTGCGCATCCCCACCTGCAAACTGGCCAGAGAACGTGCTGCTTTCTTTGTACCATGAAACTACAACGTCAGGAAATCTGATTCTCAAAGACAATGATGGAAGTTAAGGTTTAGTTTTGTTCTTTACACAATTCCATTGTCTGATTATTCTATCACTGCACATTTTATTGGAAACTGAAGAAGGTTCACTGATTCTTGAGACTATAACTTAATTCCTGAAAGCTGAATGGTCATTCTTTAGTAATAAAACTAAGTTAAAGACAAAACAAGAAACCAACCACCAAAAAGTCAAAAACTGTTTTAAATTTTGGAAGGGAACAAGCCATTTGACCAGAGAGTAAAATCTAATATGAATGCAATTTGCTTAATTATAAGGTATTAAGCATTGGGATTTTGATTTTAAACTCCTGCAAGATTGCAGAGAAGTCCATATTGTATTTTCTCAGATCATGTCCTTCCATCCTCTTCCCCACTGCGGACTACTAAGTATGATCTGAAGCCAGTTTGAAGGTCAAAGCAGACATAATTGTATTTATAAACTGAACCAGGAAAATGGTATGTTTTTTTCTGCCTCTCAACTAGTAATATTTATAAAATTCAAAACATTAAGTGAATAATTTACCAGTTCCGAAGGAGTTCCATTTCCCAGCTCTGACTCATAAGAGCTTCCGAAATAAAGACGATACATGTTGGAC
Organism: Falcunculus frontatus; assembly: GCA_013398115.1. NCBI lineage: Eukaryota > Metazoa > Chordata > Aves > Passeriformes > Falcunculus > Falcunculus frontatus. Next base: position 193,776 of record VZRV01005918.1, on the reverse strand, counting down.
CTTGGATCTTCAGGAAGCAAGTCAGATATGTCTAAAGAAATAAGAGATTGCTCTAGCCCTGCTTCTCCATCTATTGCTGAATCATCTGAGCCACTGCTGTGGTTAAGAAAAACCATGGAAGAGAGACTGAAGTCACTATCAGAACTAGATCCAAAATCCTGTAACAAAGAACAGAACATTACAAGAGCTAACTCATGACAGACTACAACTGGAAATACACAAAAAGATTTAATACACAGTGCAAATGAGAATATCAATTTACATTTGACTCTAATAGTAATGTCTTTCTCTAGGAGTGTATTTCCAAATATTTTGCTAAGAAAATCCAATACCTTTAAGAAGAACTTTCTGTTTTCACACTAGAAAAATAATTTCAGGAGATAATTTTAAGGTTTTATTGTTTCCACTGTCTCACACTCTCAGTAACAGCAAGAGTTAGGATACTTCATGTAGGTCTTGTGTTGCATAACTGTACAACTTCTGTCTCAGCCTTACCCTCCAAGCAAATTAGCATCTTGTGTAAAATGCTCTAGGAGACTGAAGTGAGTCTACTTTTATAGTGCCTAACTGCTGTGCTCACTTTTAGTCATAGCCAACACATTTTAAATGCTCATGTGGAAATCAGAATTGTTGCTTTAGACTGGTGTCTGCAAAGCTTTTTGATTACACCTCTATCAGCCAAAAATTTCAGAGCACGCTCTACCAAGAATATGGATACTATCTGTAAATCATATACATGTACCATTGAAGTTCTAATATTTTCTTCCTGCACATCAATGGACTGCCTTGTGCTCTCTCTGGGGTGTGTGCACACCACTCTGGAGACCACTGCTTCAGACAACAACCTCCTCCTATGATGGATAATCATGAGGTAGCAACTACCTACTGATGCTACAAATGAAAGGAGTGTTAGGGAAGACATGCTGGAGATCACTCTCAATACTAAGAGTGGCATCCTCAGAGCCCAATTCCTTGGTAATAGCTGGGGCAAAAAGAATTCAAGAGGGTCTCCTTCATTTTGCACCCCTGAGCCAACCTTTCCCTCTGGCCACCGAGTAGTGGAAGCCATGCCTGCCCCTGTCCAGCTAGAACCAGAGGACAAGCATCAAAAATGTGAAGAGGTAGCTGAACAGAGGCTAAAAGAGGAAGGATCTGTCAATCACATGAGGGGTACAGACCAAGGGTGGGATCCTGTACTTTGGAAGTTCAAGTACTAGCTGGTGCCTGGAAGGTGAGCCAGAGCTGGCCGTTTCAGGTATTGCCACCCTCTTGCCACTTCTCTCCTGACCTCAATCAAACTTAATCTGTTGGAACAACTCCCCAAAACCCACCAATTTCTTGTTTCCTCCATCACCCAAAATGTGCCATCTCAAAACTGATTTTGCTATCTGCTACTAAGAAACTCCGTGTGGGATCCCTCCTATCAATCTGTTAGTTGTTCCTCACAGCTGTGGTAAACACATTTGGGCTTACATAAATATATTTTACAATAAACACCAACCATGAAATGAGAAAAACCTTGTGTTTAAGAAGTATTTAAACCAATTCATTACAATTTTCTTGTATTTTCCTGCAAACATTAAAATGTTAATCCTCTGCATAAAAAACCGTAATTTTGCTAAAAAAACCCATGGATACAATTAACTCTTCATAACATATCAACATAAAAATAAAGAGGAGAGAGACTTCTCTTATATCAGTTTTATTTACCTGTGTTAAACCTACATTTAAATTAGTATGGATTGCCTCTAACTGGGCATTGTATAATAAAGCTTTTAGGTCAGCCCCTGTGAACTGTTCTGTTTTTGCTGCCAAATCCTGAAAGTCCACATCATTGGCCAAGGACAAGGAATGACTGAGAGCTTTTAAGATTTCATAGCGTGAATTCTGGAAAAAAGAAAAAAAATGTCAGTAAAGCAACCTGTTATTTTCCTTTGGCCCTGTCACCAGCCACTTCCTCTCTGAGGGAGGAAGGATCTTTTTTCAAGAAGATACTGCCCTAATACCAGAAAGATACTATCCTAACCAAATGTAGTATACAGAGAATATATTTCTCCAACATATCCAGTCAATATCTGGGATTTTTATATATGAAATACATAAAAATATGAAGGCGAGCTCTGCTCCTCATATGTCCTTTTGTAAAGAGAAGTATGATGAAAGTTCAAAACTTCTGTTTACCTGAATGATCTTACTCTCAACCAGAAGTTTAAAACAGAAAAAAAAAACCAAAAAAAAAACCCAAGAGAGTATATCTATGCTCTTATGGCACAGGCTCATCACATGTGTTTCAGAATGAAATGATGTGGTATTTGTTAAATGGGTGAACTAATCTGAAAACGAACAGCGCTAACTTTTTCTCATAAAATGGGGAATTAAGTACACACATTGTACAGCCTTGAAGGACTGGCTATGGTTTAAGCAAATGGCATATTCAACTGGACTCACTGTTCAAAGAACGATGGAGAACATTACACACACTACACTGCATCCAATTTCTTTCTGCAGATTAGTTTCCTGTTTTTTAGATTTTTTCAAAAATCAGCTAGATCCACAGGATATGACTTGATCCAGAAGACTGTGGTAAACAGCCTATTCTTTCCCCAGTTTTACGTGAACACATTGACATTAAAATCAGTGAATTTATCCTGTTGTATAATTGGAGCTGGACAATCAAGTCCACTTTTTCCAGGTTTGAAATGCCACTACATACAAAGAAGAGGCTAATAAAACCCATTAGCTTGATTTTTTTCCTTGCCTCTTACGTGAAATTATTTGTTTCCTCACCTGATCAGGAGGTGGACAGTACAGGCATTTATCCAGTCGACCTGGCCTTAACAAAGCAGGGTCAATCAAATCTGGGCGACTGGTAGCAGCTAGCACATAAACCCCTTAGGAAAGTGCAGAAAAATGCCATTAACATCTGCTAAACTTCTGCATGAAAAGAAGCACACAGGTGAATTGGTACCTTGCAAGCCTTCCACACCATCTAACTGAGTCAACAGCTGGTTAACCACTCGGTCGGTGACTCCTGTGTTGTCATGACCTCGGCGAGGAGCAATAGAATCAAACTCATCAAAGAAAACAATACAAGGCTTAGCTGCCTGAGCTCTAAAAGGGGAAAAAAAAACCCAATACTTACTTTTCTGTTTAAGTTTCATTCACAGGTAGAATTACTTACAAATAGTGAAGGTAATTGCTTTTTTGCTTCAGAGAACAGTTGTATTTAATGACAGAACAAGAAATCTGTTTTTGTAGAATTTAAGAGGTTCTGAAGAACTGGATTGCAATAGAATCACTGCTCATTTTTAATAACATACTTTCACTCACTTTATAATTTCAAAGTGCTCAACTGTCATATTAATATACATGAAAGTTCTAAAATCCAATCACTGCAGATGAGTTCTTGGCTTACAGACATCTAACAAAAAGACTGCCTGCATGATTAGATGAGAAGCAAAAGCTATGTAGGATATGTTGGCATTAGTGAGCACTGAGGGCCAGTAAGAGCAGATTTGTAAAAAAGAACTAATGGCATTGAGGACCTCAATACCAAGTTTAATATGACCCTATGTATTGAGTGTGCATTACTACTGGGAGTACAGTCAACTGTCTTCTAGAATCATCTGAAAGGAATTCAGGACATGTTTTCCAAGACAGTTCTGTGATGTGAACCAATGCACTGTAGCTGGAGAGAACTGGAGCTTCAAAAGCACACTCCTGACTGGAGCCAAAACATGCAGTTCTTAAACAATGATGGCCAGGTTGAACCTGCCAAGACACACACATCTGGTTCAGCACAACTGATTATTTCAGATGCTTTTATGATCTGATGCCTTATCTCTCCTCAGACAACAAAATTATTTTTTTGTGGTTCAACCAATGAAATTAAATGCTAAGATCACAAATCTTTACAAAACAAACCTGTTAAAGATATCTCGAACTGACTGTTCACTTGCTCCAATGTATTTGCTGAGCAGCTCTGGTCCCTAAAAAAATATAATCAGAAAAGAACACTCATGACATGTTTCTTAATGTGGAATTCAACATCAGCATATATTTTGTGCACTAGACTGAATTTTCTTGCAACCAATACAGTGGAATCTTTGAACAGAAGAGCCAAGGGGTCTAGATAAGCCAGAAGAATTTTTTCAAGCATTCCAACTTGTTTAAAAGTATAATTTCCATTTTTGTACCATAACAGAACATGGGTTACGGTATCACAAGGCAAAGGTTTACACTGTATTTTAAAAATGTTTAAAATATATTGCTCAATTTCATTGTCCAGTGGAATCAAAATCTGGGATCTTTTTACAAAAAAATAAGAAACTAAGAACACCTAATTAAATTTTATAATTCTGCCTAATGCGTAAGTATACAAAAAAAAAAAATCTCAGTAATAAAACTGTGAAGTTCCAGAAATCAGATATCCAGAGGGCTATCCAGGGACAAGCAAAAATTTAAATATGAGTTTCTTACTTTAGTATTTTGCCCTCACAAGCTCATAGTTTCAGGTATTATGTAAAGTTATTTCATTCAGTTAATAAAATGAATCAATTAATCTTAAACTCTTGCTACCTTGATGCTGATGAAATTCATTCCACTCTCTCTTGCAACCACTCCTGCCAGCAGTGTTTTTCCTGTTCCAGGTGCTCCATACAGCAAAACTCCTGATCTCTGTCGTATGGGCAGGTTTGCAAATAATTCTGGATACTGGAAAAGAGTTTCAATGTGATATATTCTAAAATAAGTAAGTATTCTGTAATGTACTGTAACATCACTGACTAGTGATGACTTTTGTCTAAACGGAATGCATCTAATTTATTATATCCCCAAAATTATCCCAATAGCTCATCTGGACTGTTTTTAGTTTACCTGGGGCTGAATTAGGTTCCTAGGTTTAATGGGTACCTAAAATACAAACAAGTGCGATTTTCTACCAGGAGGAAACAGGACAGAATAGGGATGGACTAGAGCTTTATACTGTCCATACTGGTTGTTCTAAATTCCTATTTTAATCACTGAATGATATGATCAAATATACTCTTCAGTAATTTCTCTGAAGAGTCAATGCTCAATGGCTTATCTCAGTGTTCAACATTTAAGCAAGGCAGAAAGGCCAAAGTGAAGTAAAGAGGGATTGATGGATTGGCATTCATCCAAAAAGAAATACTCCTCTAGCAAAAGCACTGCACAAAACAGCTGGAAATGTTGTCTTTACAGAGCCTAATCACAAACCCTGCAACCAAGTGTGGCAATACTCCAGTATTGTAGAGTAACACTTGATCTGTAGTAAAGCTCAGCCATTGCCTTTTGTATTTGGAAGAGACAAGGGGAAGGAGAAAGTGTTTTCCAGTAGCTAAAGACAGCTGAAGACTGGAAAGCTACAAAAGTTGCTTTAAATCATGCTTGTCATCTTTCTATCAAACACTGTGCCACACCTTAAAAAATAATTCTTCCCTACTAACATTATGTACAAAATTCAAGTAACTAATTTAAAGGAACTTAGTACCTTTGCAGGTAACATTATGGTATCCCTGAGCATTTGCTTCACATCTTTTAGGCCACCAATCCTGTCCCAGCCAAGGTCTTTAGGTTTATGAAAGCTGACATTTCTCAGAGCTAATGGAGTAAAATCTTTTAGAGCTTTCTGAAAATCCACAGTTGACAGGTTCAAATCTGCTTAAAAAAAAAAAAAAATCCTGAACAACGGCCAAAGACTGTCAGTAATAATTTCCTCACAATACGTAACAATTAAATAAAATTTAATCATAATATATAAAATATAATCATAAAATATAAAAATAAAAATACATTATATAGCATAAAATATTTATATATATATATATATATAATAAAATATAAAAACTGCGATGTTGTTTCTGTATTATTCCACCAGCTCTGGATAACAGAAGTAAGAGTATGAAATAAAAGATTTTTTTGTCAACATACCACCATCATCTGACGCATTCTGGTTAGAAGCACAGGTATGAATGGCACGATCAACCAGCATAGTAAAATCTCTAGCGACAAAACCTTCTGTTTCCTTTGCAATACATTGGAGGTCAAGATCAGAGAAGTCCTTCGGGTCAGAATTCAGTTTCTTCTTTATTATGGAACGCAGCATTTCACATCTTTGCTTCTTAAAAACAGAATTGTGGAGCAAGTGTTTACTGAGTTTACTATTTATATGGAGTTCAGGAATTCAAAAAGCAAACAGATATGACTTAGTAAAATTTCCTTAAATATTTTCATAGTGCCAAACCCTTAAATAACAAAACCTAAGCAATATAAACAAATGCTAGTCCTTCAAGTGCACTTCAATAAATTTAAGTTTTAGAACTTTAAATATTCATCTCATCAGAGCTACTTTAAATTCAACAGTAATAATGAAACATCCCTCCCTCCCCAGATTCTACTGCTTTATACCCATTTTTTCTGTTCCACAGGAAAAAGAACACATTTTGTCAATATGAGCAGAATATGAGAATATGTTTGAGGTGAAGCATATTGTGCCAGATAAAACCACTTCAGATAATTTGGTATCTTTTGAGATCTTAACTTTTCCAGTGATGTGTCATCATTTTTTGAGTATGAGTAATAAAAGCAGACTTGCAGGAACTGGGAGGAAGTTAAACTGCTTGTAACACAGCATTCCCTCCTCAGTGGCTCTAAATTGCTGGCCTGTGACCAAAGACATGCAGAGAGGAACAACTCATGTTAAATAAAAAGGAGTCATTAGGGAACAAGGGTTTCAAAGTATCTGCTTTCTCCTGCACACAAGTTAATACTGTTCATTCTTCTCTCTATCCATTTTTCTTTTCAAAGTGGACTGTGTTTAAAAGTATTAGTATGGAAACAAACCTAAAACTGTCCCATAAATCTAATATTTAGTTTTAATACCATTTTTAAAATACACATTCCAGGGACATATTTATTTCACCGAGCTGTGAAAAAAACCACTTATGTTTAATTTCATTTCTCTAACTTGATGACTTACATGTTTTACAAAGCTGCTCCTTTAGCATCCCCTTAGAGGCAGCAAGGAGACATGCATATCTCACCTGTGTTAGACAACCTGACTTGTTTTACGTTGAACTGAAATGTCCTCTGAATACACCCTTCTCTTACTACTGAAGAGTGGGGCCAACTGGGAGTTTTCACTGGATTACTTTTTTTTTTAAAACTTTATAATGACAGATATAAGTTCTGAGGTATTTAAGTATCATGAAAGAACTTCTAAGATTTCCATATTTTTTTCTCCTTTTCAGGTGCAACCTATTATTTTTGCAGCTGTTCCAGCATCATATTTGAGACTGCTGGCAAGGCAAACAACATTTTAACCATTTTTATTTTAATTTACCTGATCCGGTGATCGGATACATTTGAAGCACTGAAATACATGAGTTCCTTGTGCTGAAACCAGGGAAGGATGAAGGGAATGTTCAGACTGACTTGTGGCAATTAATGCAATCAAACTCCCCATGGAAATAACTTCTTTCATCAGATCTTTCAAAACTAAACACAGAAGATATTGCTGCATGAATTGCAAAAAACAAAAATAACCCTAAACCTGGAGAGTGGCATTAGTGCACACAAAATGTAACAGCTTTGTAATATATTAGTTTTATTCCTGTGTTTACCGTTTTTTAACTAGGGAAAAAAAAGGTACAGTGAGTCTCTCTAGGACAGCACATTCCGTTAAGAAAATGCCATCAGAAGTGCTTTTTAAAAGCTGATTTAGTGACATCACTGATGACATCTTCTTTTGTGTGCTATTACTCCCTCCATGCAAACAAAAAAGGAAAAGTTATAAGAATAAAAAGAGATCTTAAGCCTAGAAAATAAGCACTCTAGGAAAAAAGTAATACATAAAAGTAAAATAAATTAAGGATGCAAGGTAGATCTTCAAGAAATAATCTTTAAAACTCTAAAGCTCTGTTGTATGCATTACACCTTTAAATAAAAGTATTAAGAAAACCAAACAATTCTGCATGTAAGTTAAGAGCACATTTTTAAGGAAGAAATTACAGTACGATTTTCTGAACTTAAAAAGTATTTCAGTAAAAATGATGTTAACTCCCTCAAACTGAGCTAAGAAATGGAAGGTATTTTTTGGTATGGCTTTACTAATCTTGATGATTTAGATTTAGTTTTAATTTGCAATTTAGCATTGCCTAGACTTTCAGGAATAAAAGAGAACAGTATACAGGATGCCAAACTACAACTGATCTTATTTTTAACATTTGTGGATTGTTACATTGTAAAAGAAAATGTAAGCTCTAAGATGTATAACAAGTAGGATGATAAAGAAGTTGGTTCTAAACATCAGTAAGTATCAAACTGATGTACCACTGTAATTATAAATAATAATAATTATGGAAAACAAAAAATCAATGTGTCAGTAATTATCAGTCAAAGATTCATCTGCAGTTTGTAATCAACGGCAACATATCTGAGTGTGTGAACAATGTAAAAAAAAGAACAGAGCAGCCTCAAGCACTGGCAGTGGTACTGACAAGAGGCATTACCAGCAGCAGCAGTGGTGGAAGTGCATTGGCAAGGACTACTCCAAGATCCAGAGTGGATTATTTTGAATTAGCTAGGGGTCACAAATGCCTACATACCATAATTTGTGAGTCTCTGCCTGAATATCACATGGTCCAGAGGCAATAATGATACAGGCAGAATTGTTCAGGTAGGACACTACAACTCAGGTGCAAGAAATTCGAAGTTGCATTATATTTCTATCCAGACACAGGTAGCATAGTATTACCATAAGCAAGTCTATTGCTTTGAACAGTTTCAGGGCTGTTCTCATGCTCTGGTGTAGAAGGTACTCCGACAATGTGATCAAGATCATCCATCAAGAGAATGGATGGCTGTCTCCATGCTGCCTCTAAAAAAGCTTCTTCCACAGTTTTCCTTATGTTTACTAATCTTTTTCCTAAAACAAAATACTATTAGAATGACACAAAACATCAGGGAAAAAAATCAGGCTGACTACATCTCGCACACAATGTTTTATTTTGTCTATCTTAACTTTACATCTATAAACTCAGATACGAAGATTGAACCAGAGTCAACAATCACTAAGAGTCCACATCTTCAATCAAAAAAGTACTAGAAGGTTCCACATGTTCTAAAATGAGATTAATCATCTTTCACTAACTGCTGTAGAAGTCTACAAGTCTAATTTCCAGACAGTTACAACCAGAGAAGTATCAGCAGCACTCTAAAATAGCTACTAAAGAATCCTGCAGCTGGAATAATTTTCCAGAGCAAAGGACCTAGCTCATTATTAATCTTTACCCTCTTCTCTGGTGCAAGGAGCTCCAGCTTAAGTAGTGAATTAAGCAAAAAGAATACAGCAAGGCCATAAAAGGGCTCTGTAAGAAAACAGTTGAATATTTTCTGCCCTTGTAACAGCAAGACTATTTAGAAAAGCCAGTGAAATGCAAGAGCAGAAAAAAGCCTATTTTGTGCTCTTCCATCTTTGCACAAAATACTTATTTTGTACTCCCAAAACCTAAGGAGTCATCTCATCATCTCTAATCACGAGTGTTAGATGACTATTGCCAAATACACTAGGTTAGTAAATATGCCACCATATATCAGGTTTCAGTCGGTTGTTAGATCCTTCTTTGGTGCCTGCGTTATCCTTTCACTGAGTACAGGTATCCTCTAACACTTACGGTTTGTTAACATAGTATTTGTTTCAGCTAGCACAGCTGAAAAAACACATAGTTCAATTTTTACAATTTCTTCCTATTTTGTAACAATTTTGAATTTGGTGGTGGTATGTCGGACAAACTGATAGAAGTGTGAAATAAACTTACAGCAGCTGTATTTTCATCAGACTGTTGAATATACTAATGTGGAGCACCACACACCCTTGCAAAAACAGCAAAAATACTAGAAAAATTATTCAGACCAAATATAGTAACTTCATAACTGTGCCTCTTTATTGTACAGCAAACATTCGAGATTAAAAAAATCTGTTATCATACCTCTTAAAGCTTTACAATCAATTACTTCTACATGAGCATCCAGTCTAGTGAAAGCTTCTTTGCAGATGGCCTTTGCTAATGTTGACTTTCCACTTCCCTACAAAAATAAACGTGAGCTAAAGTAAATTGACAGAGCCAATTCCTTGTGTTTCTATGTTTTTGTCACAGTATGCACCAGTCAACAAGTTGGGGAAGCTGTACACACACTGGGTTTATTCCTCAGTAAAAGTATATATGTATTCTGCCTCTGTATCATTTGGTAGGGACCAAAGCCCTGGAGTGAAACAAAGATAAATTCAGAGCAGATATATCCAGTACAGTGTTTTGATTCCACTGAATTCAGTGTTAAGACATCTGCTAGGTTCAGTGACATATGGTATTAAATGGATCACTGTAAGAGGCAACAGGAAAAGAACAGTATTAACTCCACTGCCATTTTATGTTAGAACACAAGAGAAAATACATACTTATTTTCATTCAAATACTTCAAAGGCAACAGGAGCTTATCATAATATAAACACAAAGTAGGTTAATCCCCTATTGAAATTGCATTGGTAGCAATCTTTAAAATGCACATATATATGTGTGTGTGTATGTGTGTGTGAGTGATAATGTTTTACAGAATTACCTCTGTTCAGTTTTCTTTTTCAGCTTGTTCTTCATTCTTTGGAACATGCAGAGTATCAAAGAAAACTAACGCAAACCATTTTGTAACTCTGGAAAACAACGTGCAAGGCTTTGCAAGGTAAAAGCAGNAAAAAAAAAAAAAATCCTGAACAACGGCCAAAGACTGTCAGTAATAATTTCCTCACAATACGTAACAATTAAATAAAATTTAATCATAATATATAAAATATAATCATAAAATATAAAAATAAAAATACATTATATAGCATNATGTGTGTGTGTATGTGTGTGTGAGTGATAATGTTTTACAGAATTACCTCTGTTCAGTTTTCTTTTTCAGCTTGTTCTTCATTCTTTGGAACATGCAGAGTATCAAAGAAAACTAACGCAAACCATTTTGTAACTCTGGAAAACAACGTGCAAGGCTTTGCAAGGTAAAAGCAGAGGTGTGTACCTTTCCTCCTGTGAGAAGCGCCCCTCCACTTCGCAGTCCCACAGCAATAGCAGCCAGCTTTTGAGATAAAGGACGCCCCAGAAGACTGTGGCTTATGTGTTCAAATAAAGATGTTCCTAATTTGTCCACTCCTCTGTAGGGTAAAGGAAATGTTAAATGGCCTAGGGTAGCATCAGTGGACGCTCTGCAGGCAGTAGAAGCTTGCATTATGGGGACATTAGAATGCTGACAGACTGTATTCTCAGTTGCCTTTCCCAGCACTGATAGCACACTATCACAACACTCGAAGCCTCTCATGTCTCCTCTGCCCCATCCTTTCACGTTTGCTACACAGTACCACTGTTTTCCCTTGTACTAATGACCACAGGACTCTGCATTTCTCTCCTCAGCTGATGACTGGGATAAAACTTTTAGGAACTACAGTTCTTTGAGATCCTTACTATTAAATGTAGTTGAACAAGTAAACAGGTTGAAGTTACTGGGAGAGAAGGACTGGCAGACTGCAACTTAGCATAAATTTTGTTTCATTTAAATACCCCAGCTAAAACCACCCCACTATCCCTTGCTTCTATGTAGAAGTCTGTTCATACTACCCAGAACAGCAAGAACTGCTTAACTATCGTATTTCTTCTAAAGCTCAGTTCTGAGTTTCCACGCTAAGGCAGTCTCAGTTCTGAGAGCTTCCATCCTACTGACAGACATGCTGAAATTTTCAGTATGTGAGTACCTTTAGACACATGAAGTTTTCTATTCACTGCAGTAAGACTGTTCAAGGACAAAATTAACCATCTGCATAAACTAGGATAAAGTCTGAACCTGACACAAGCCAAAAGATGCAGAGTTTTGCTTAGATCTGGCAGACTTTCCAAAAACTCTGCATTTCCACCAATGTTATTTTTTTCTAATTCTCATTCCCATTCCCTCCCATGTTTTTTTCTATGAAAATGTCTCACCCTAAATCGCTTAGTTTGTGGTATGGAAGGTTCTTGTCTCTATCACGCATAGGTGGCTGGTTGTCATCATCAGCTTTTCTACTTAGGGGATGTAAAAGAACCTACAACAAAGGAAAGTTAGGACTTTAGATGAAATATAACTATAGAAGAAGGGTATGAAGTGACTAGATATTTCTGGAATTGTTCAAAGAAAATGCTGCATGTATGCTTTGCTGATGCTTACTGTGCTTGAAAGAAAGGTGCACTGGTGAAATGGCACAGATACAACTACTTCCAAAATACAGGCTAGTGCTGACAGTGATTTAATACTGTAAGTTTAGATTTTGGGCCAAGTGCTGTTTATAACAGACTGTGCAGCCCACTATCTCTTTCCCTACTTGCAACTTGTTCCTTCTCCCCTGTCCTGCTGGCAGGAGAGCTCATGAGGCAGAATAGTGACACAGATCAGGCATCTGACTGGGTGAAAAGGAACTTGACAAAACACCTGGCATAAATTTTTCCATCTTGTTCACCAGGGAGTTAGTATGGAAAGCTGGGCAGGCAAACAGGGGTTACAGAGGTTCACAGGTAAGAACAGGCTAGTAGGAGATGTTGACACTGCTATTAAGAAATGCATTTTGCTCTTTAATCTTAGTACCAGTCACCTGAACAATTTCTAGAAGCCTTCTTGTACTTTACTAGTAAAAGAAAGTTCATTTTATTACTTTTTTAACAGCAATTCTAAATCTTGCAGACAAGATCTATTCTAAACAGCCAAAAGACATCTTAATTCTCCACTAAAATTTCACTGTATGTTTAAAAATGAAAAAAAATTATCCCACCAATAACCATAACCCTGAAGTAACGGGCAGTGGTTCAACCAGAATTACTAATGGAAGCAGTAATTCTGATATTAAATAGAAATATTTATTCTCCTGAGAAATGAAATATGGAAGAAACAGAAGGCACAGGAACTGCTATCAGAGAAAAGGCAGGGTGAGTGTGGTAAGTCTGAATGGGGAATATGTCTCATCTTTGCCAGAACAAGCTACTGTTCCTGCCAGACACACTGAGAAGTAGCATAGTTACCAAAGGAAAGAACTAAGATGGTACGTATACGAGTAAGTATAAGGATGTTCAGACTTGGACAGTACTGACTTTCCTCTCTTCTAACTGATTTTTCTGAGAGTTTGATGTGGAAACTCTACGAAACCCAGTGACAAGCATGGTGTGCCTGGAAACTCAGCAGGGCCTCAAGCTACAAAGTAACATAAAGGATGCAGATATCATTTAATGAATAGACTGACATTATTTACTTGAAAACAGAAACCAAAATATATTATATAAAAAATGCAATATACGTTAAACAAGTATAACAACTTAAACTACTTGATACCTGATACTATGTGATATTTACTTGTATATTTGTCTTTTGCAGCAAACTGGGACTCAGTATAAAAATATTCTCAGACTTATTTTCTTCAATGTGCATGGGATGTGCTGCACTAAGGACAAACTCCTCCATTCCTGTAAAAACACAATGAACAACTACTAAAACTCCAAATAAATTCAGTTTTCATTCCTCACAAGATAAGACAGATTAGAATATTAATACAATATAATCCAAAATGAAAGAATAAAAAAGGTTAATCATTATTAAACGGTAACTCAAGCTTATACTTTCAGTGTAAAGAGGTATCAGTTATGTTAAAAGATGTATACAGAAATTAAGTGGTATACTGGCTAAGTAAATTCCATAGTAGACAGGACAGTATCATCCTTGCCTTCTTTAACAGACAGATGTATACAGTCTGTGCTTGTCATTATCCATGGGTGATCATCAGTAGTGGAATCCTGCAGCCAAGAACTGAATGCACATTTAACATCATCTTCATGTACATCTTTATGCTAAATAGGAAAAAGGAAAGAGGTAAATAAACCAAAACCAGGTATTAATAAGTAAAAATGTTTTCTTCCTACGCATGAGGCGTTTGTTTCTCTTATGGCAGCAGAGAGATGGAAGAAGATGCAAGAGTTTTATTCATTTAGAAAGCAGCATTTTGCCAACAAACACCATTTCTACCAGCTGCTCTAGGGAAAGCATCTGTGTAGCCCCTGCTACAGCCACAGCTGAGCATTGGCCCACCTCTAAAGATTTTTCCTCAGAACACTGACATGAGGGCAAGGAAAAGCTTTTATTTTTGTTTTGCTTTTCTGTCTTGCCAGTTCCAAGGGCACTGCTCAGATCCAACCCTGGGTTTGAAGATATGCATCGATATCGACCTGAGACTTATTTCAGGTGCTCACTACACCCCTCTCTTCCCTGCACACCATTTTCCTATAAAAAGAACCCTGGGCTCATGCAGTTCAGGGGCATCACCAACAAACTTCAACAGGCAGGCAGAGACCAAGGAACTTATCCCAAATCAACTAGATACATGGAATAGGAAAAGAAATTGAGTCTAGATCCCTTATTTCTTGGCTAAGTTCCTAATCACAGACAAATAATTCCCACATAGAAAAGGGGGAATCAATGAAGATCCTGGAAGCAGTGTTCAGAAAGAACAATGAAAGGTACTCTAACAATTCTTTCTGCATTTTTCTGGTTTTTTTCCAAGAACTAAAGAAATCTTTAACTGAATTAGAAAGGAAAAGGAGAAATCTGTATTGAAAATATACAAAAGCACACATAACTGCTTTTTTTACAATTTTAGCAGATTACTGCCAGAATATCACAGAATTTTATGAGTTGGAAGGGACTCACAAGGATCATCAATTCCAACGAATAATCCTTTTATCTCCAATATAAAAAAAAAAAAAAAATGCAGTTCTGTAGTTAAGAAACCAAGTTAGAATATTGGGGATGAACAACAAACCCACCTAAGCCTTCCTATGATGGCAAGTGTTGTATTTAAAGCTTTGAGGGGGAGCTAACACAGGAAATAATCAGGCCAGTGCCGCACTGTATGAAGAAAGTGTCTGACAAGTTATGAAGAAAACCAGAATTCTCTAGAGATACATCTGATGGACTGTGAGAACTGGCACTAAGTATATTCCTACTGTCACAGATGCTCACTCAGAATATGTTTCACTTATAGGAAAACAAAGGGATTCAATGATGTAACTTAAAAAATTAAATATTTAGCATGAGGAAAAGAGAAAGTAATAAACTAGACAGCACATACTAATCATGATAATTTCACTGCAATTGTCTGGGCATTGCAGTATTGGAAAAATTTAAACATCTTCTCCCAGAAGACTTAAACTGGATATTCACTCCTTAACTCTATGACTCTTTTTCTGTTTGATGCTTGTTTTTACAGGCTTAAAGGCCTACACTTAATATTTGCTAGGTTTGGACCCATAATAATGTACTTCAAATGAAGGTCTGACGCAAAAATTATCGATCATTGTTGCTATTTTGACAGTGATTCTTTATACTTGAGACCTAATTTAACAAAAAATGTGTATTTTCCCTACCAATGCCATTTCTCCTTCATGTCAACATCCTTTTTAATAAGAAATAAATCAGAAAATCTCAAAATTTGAGAATAATGGAAAACCCTATGATTTTAAATGTGCTATGATTTAAAGGTGCTATATCCCTTAACAGCTTCAGGAAAACGAGTCAAAATTCAAGTTAAATTTTCTCCATCTTCTGTGACATCTACCAGTCCCTTTAAATAGAAAACTATTACAATTAGCGTTGTAACTATTTGGAGGTATCTACCAAGAGCAACCCAAAATTTAATGGCTTGATGTTTACAGCACATTGAGCAAAATACAAACATTAGATAAGGTCTGTTAAGGTAGATCATAGCAACCTATTAACTTAAATTTACATAGTAAAAAGAAAAAACAAGTAATTATACAAAAAGAAAATTCCTTTGGAATTATTTCCATAGTCGAACAATAGACAACTTCCAGATCTTCTTTTAACAGATTAAAACAAATAAATGTAACGCCCCCTCTGCCCATTGCAATTTGACCAGAGCAACATTATCAATTCCCCAATGTATGAACAAGTACGTGACCAATAATATCAACTCACTAAGTTCTGTTTGGGTTGCAGTGTAAGAGATACAGGAATTTTAGGAATAGATTCAACTGACTTAATTCGGACTGTTGAATGTATTTCGATACGTAGCTTTTTTCTCAGACCATCTGGAATCTGAAATATTTAAAATAAAAGCAAAAAAAAGGAAGTATTAGAAATTAAACTAGTTATAACATTGCATATATAATACTACATCAATTTCTTCATCACTAATAGAACCTAAAGAGAATTAAGAACGAATTTATAACATTGACAGCAACATCCAAATCTTACTCTTACGTGCACACTTCTAGTTACATTTTATCCTATTTGTGAAAGTGCTCACTACAGCTGACACTCTTCTAACTTCTTTAAATAAAATCCAAAAGCTAAAAAAAGAAGAAGTAGGAGGAATTCTTAGAACATTGCAAGAATGCTCTTAGTATAGCAGAAAAACAACCATTTAATTTCATTTGCTGATTAAAATTAATTTTACATGGGCAGGTAAATATACATAGACCATTAAAGAGATGAGAACTAAGCACACCCGCAGCAGAGAGAAACAAAATCCAGTCTCCCTAGATCATACTAGTCAGTTTGCCCTTTTAAGGAAACTCCTTTTCAATTAATCTGTGTTAATTTAAAGTTACACCAATTTGAAAATATCTCATAAACATTTATTAACTGTGAGATACTTTATGATTGCTGGTGCGGGGAAAGAAAACAAAGAACAGTTAGTAATAAGAGAACAAAGACCGCTTGGTTAAGAACAAGGACTATTCAGTAGAGGCAGGAGAGATGTAACAAAGTTTCTAAAATGGAGCAGGTAGCAGAAGCACAGTAGCTTGCAGAAAAAAATGTTATAAAAGCACTTGTTTTAGCAGAAAAAAACTTGATGTGAATATTAGGAACGTGATCATTTATATTATTGGTTAGCAGACATGTGAACAGCTATACTATTGGCTATCCAGGCTCGTGTTATTCTAACCTGATAGTGAAAATATTACAAAAGCTATACACTTTTAATCAATGCTTCTGGTTATATGACTGAGGATCATACAGCATTCATACATCGCACGCTGGCATTCAGAAAATTGCTATATCTGTCAAAAAATTCTGTGGCAAAGACCACTGCAGGCTCTTGCTCTCATTCTTAACAGCAGTAAGTGAATGGTGAGAAATGTACTGTGTCAAAATAGTCAAATGGTGATTTGGAGCACATTTTTTTTGTTTTTGTTGATCGCACATGTGCTTCCAGGAAAGAAAGAACATAATCAGGCAGTAGTTCTATCAGAACAAGCTGAAGCGTCAGTATCTCCACACCAGGACTTGTGCCACCTTGCAAAATGGCATATAAAAACTAAAACACTTTAAATTATACAAGATGGTAATTTGATACAAAACTTTAAGATGTATTTTAAAGAGCGTATAAAAGGACTCACAAACATAATGTAGCACTAGGATATGTGATCTCATTACTTTACAGTTTGATGACCCCTAGGGCGCAAGGCACATTTCAGAGTTAACTGATGAAGAGTCTTATTATGCAGTACTGAATCTATATAAATATATACTTTCACTTTCTCATTAATACAGTGGCTACCCACAGATTGTGAAGAAAGCATATATTCCTTTCAGAAACGCAGAAGCATTTTCCTCCTTTGGTGTAAAAATGCTAAGTGTGCAGAAACCCAGAGTACACGGTACATGCTGGAGGACGATGGTAAGTAATGCAGTCCAGAACGAGTGCAAAGCACAGCTCTAGCAAACAGTATTTGATTCTGTAAACTTGATAGATTACACAAAGTCTACAGCCCAAAACCGCATGTTAAGTAGTCAGTTCACAACTACCCAATAGAAAATCCTATAAAATAAAGAGCCCAAAATATAGTGTGCTCAAACTGACCCAAACTCTTCCAACATGCAGGGTTTCCCCATTGTGGCCATACTCTATGACACTCTTTAGGTCTTCAAATCCATTCCAAACGATTTGAACAACAGAGCCCTCACTGGATGCTTGACTGCTATCAGAATTAGAAGGATTTTTGTCTTGTGTACTAGTCAAATGATTTTGCTTTTCAAGTGGCAGATTTTGTTTTGCTTCTTGATGACGCTGTCTTGGGGAAAGCAGCTCATTGATTTTCCCGTAAGATATTACAGGATTTGGATCCAAATCCATATATTCTAAATTCCATGGAAAAACATGAATAGCATTGCATTTCAGAAATTCATGAGTGGTGGATACATTCTGTACGCTGGGAGGCTGGGACTGACATACTCTAAAAATGGAATCCATGTGAATTAAGTTCAGCAGCTTGTCTTTGAAGGTGCTCATTTCATCGTTATCACACGAAGTCTTTTGTTTCTGCTCAGATGTATTAGAGAAAATGTTCCCTATGAAATTCCATATATTTGGGAGAACATTTGAGCCAAAAGTCATGTTTGCATCAGCCTTACTCTGTTCAAGGACTCCAGGTTTTAAGTAAGGCTGTTTGGCAAAAGGATCCTTTAATGTTTCTTCTTGCTCCATGTTATTTTTCACAAAATTTTTGAGCAAGATGTCATTTTCTGTGGAAGGTGTGCTGGTGATATTCTCCTCAGGTCCGTGTGTTTTGGGACATATCAGAAGCTCCGTGCATGGCTCTAATCTCCCATATGGGGCTGCTGGCACAAGTGTACCTAAGTATGAACAAAAGATGCCAATGAATGCATCCACTCCTGCAAAGCAGCTTACTGGAGGTGCCCTGAGAGCCTTCAGCGCTGCTTACCGATCCTGATGTAAACGTGGGTGTGCTGTTCAACCCAAACAGGAAAGATGGCTCTTGGAAACACCACTCGAATCTGGTCAAGAAGATGTCTTTCAAGAGAGGAAGCGTGCAGCTCCTGGGGAAATGTAATATCATTATAAATTAAATACTGCATACATTTTTAACATTTGTTTGAATAAAAAACACTGTGTGTCTTTTTCTAATACACCATTTGAAATATAAAATACAAATAAACTCCACCACATTCAGTATTTTCTTAGGGGCATTGTGCAAAAAACTGTTTGAGTCAGAATCTCTGTCATCTGTAAGACAAGAACAATGGAAGGGGTTTTATTACCAGAATTTCCCAATCATCTGCTGTGAGTGGTTCCACTTCTACTTGCTGACAGGACGACACATGGGAACAGGGTTCAAGAAATACCTGGCAAAAGTAACACCAAAATATTGAACTCCTTATTTTTAAATATATAAAAGCTCCATCTTTATTTCAACAAGAAAATTGACATCTCCTTTATTATATGTTTTCGCTACTTGGAACACACAACATCTTAATGACATTAGGTAATTCATAAGCAGATGAATGCTCAATGGATGGGAAATGGATTCCATTAGGCTTGGGGATGTCAATAAACAGTGAACATGAAAAGCATCAGGAGCTGTATCAGGCGATAAAAAACAATTTTTAATACACATTGATCACATAACCATCTTTCCATTTTTTAATTTTTGTTTTTAAATCCCCAGGATTTTAGACAGTTGAGAAATTCATTAACTTCTGCACAAAATTTAGATAAGGCAAAACTAGCTGTAAAATAAGGAAAAAGTACAACAGAAAAGCAAGCCCAGCTCCTTAATGAATGGTTTCATAGGAATCAGCCCCACCTCCACAGAACAGTTTTAATGTCATGTGTATCAGGAGGAATGGTAAAAGCTATTGTGGCTTAGGTCTTTCAGAATGCATTAAATATATACTTCAAAAGTCAGTTTTTGCCAAATGTTTCATTAAAAAAAAACCCAAACAATTTTGAAACAACTTCTTGCAATTAATTTTCAAAGAAATATCATTAATTTTTTTCCTGAGATAAAACTAGTTACCTGTCCTCTGAAAGAATTATGTTAGGCCACCTTTTACAAAAGTCACAATCAGTTTTGAATTCCTCTATGTCCTTAGTTTGAAATAATAATTGAGAGGAGCATCTTTTCCCCAGCACAGCAAATAGAAGATCATGCTATTATGAAACACAGCAAACATGTAACCCCTGAATCCAAAACAATGGCTAAACTACCTAATTAATCATGAATTTATTCGATTGTACAGATGATTATTCCCAGGCAACAGTTAGGTGAGGCTTTCTTAGGCTGCCTTTGTCAATAGTTTTCCTTCTGAAGGCTATTAATTGCTAGAACTAAAAAGAGTAGATGCCTGGCTGCTCAACTACTAAATTGGAAATTTCTGCAAACAGACATATAATTTCTAGAGAAAATATGTTTAAAAAGTAAACAAAGTAAGATAATACACTGCTCTGAGTCACATTCTTTGATGTATTCTGTTGAACAAAATTTTGCATGTAAAAGAATAGGCATATATGAATATACTACATGATAACACTGTGTAAAGCAATACTTTTCTGTTCTTGTTTGTTTACATCTCTACCTATTAACAGAAAAAAAATCCTTCCATTTGGAGATTTTAGTAGTCCCGTGTTACAAAACTCTGCCTCTTAGGCATCTCTAACTTCTGCTCAATGAAAGAGTTTTTATGAGAAGTTTAACAGAGTGTCCAAGAGTAAGAGGTGAATATACAAGAAGTGTGTGTGTATATATATATATATTCATAAGAGGTGAATACAAATAAAGAGAAAGGACACACAGGGAAATACGGTGAAGGGGTGAAAAAAGGGATGAAAATTTAAACCCTAAGTAAATTAAACAAGAATACCCAGAAAGTCAATAGTTACTTTAAAACAACAGGAACTCCAAGCAAAATATTCCCATTCCCAATTTTTCAATTGCTTAAAAGTGTATTTTCTTAAAATTAATGTCACTGAAGATAGTTGTTCCAGACCTGCAACGACCTAGCCACAAGCCTACCCTAACATTGTTTAGGCAATTGTTAATAATTTAATAATCAAATCTTTTCACGTTTGAGATATTTCATGACAGTTAACTTTTCTCATGAGCAAATGTAAATGAAGAAACTGTCTAAATACACGAAACAAGGTCATAGCTAACTCATGAAGTATTACCTTTTCACTTATCTTCCAATATACTCTTTATTTAAATAGAAAACAAAAACAGCATTTCAAACCTGTTCTCCATCTGTGATGCCAAGTTTCTCTGCCAAATGTCTATTAATCTCTGCGATATTTTCACCCTGGTGACCTCGATGCCTTGTTTCCATCCAGCTCAAAAATATCGGCTGATGACCACAGGATACTTTCACAGCTTGGCCCTAGGAGTTTCAAAGAAAGAAAATAAATTAATATAAAACAAGCTAAGTAAAACTACTATTAGACAACCTAAACTATATTTGATTAGAGAGATCAGAGGAATTAAAGATATCATCTGGATTTTACACCTTGTTTGCACAACTCTCAACACAGAAGTGCGTGTCAGTTTCGATTCTTAAATAGCTTTTTATTTTTATGGACTATTTTTAAGTAAGAAAATTGATTCTTTTTCCTTTCTTCTGCATTATAGGGTATCAAAAAAATAACTTACAGAAATGTGTAACCGCACATTTGTATTTCCCAAATGAGGAAAAGAAATAAACATATACTTTGATTTCACAAAAATTATAACATTTACATGGTCTCCAAAAGTGCTTCCATGACATACTTAAAATAAGTCAAAAATCACATTAACTCAGACCAAAATGATTTTATTAATCTGTTTCAGAACTTCTCAGGTATTTTGATTTCAAATAGAAGAACTTCAATTTGTTCAGTCAGTTTCCATAAGGAGACTATATCTTACATTGTATCATTCAACTGATAATTTCTGTAGTTTTCAAAAATTACTGGTTTTATGAAAATCAAGTGACCAAGACAATGTACACTGTGGATATACCACAGATTCAGTTGTTAACATAGTGATGTTCTGTTCTTTCTCAACCGTACTCTAATAATTTCAAGTATTATTTGACTTTTTTTGGTAAACTCTGAGAACATTTTCAGAGAATATCTACAGTGGTTCCAAGATACTTTTATCAAACGTAATATTTAATTCCCTGTATTCCCACAGATAAAGCATCACTCTGAGTGTCTAATCTTCACATAACATCGAGTTCTGTACAACCTTTTGTTATTCACTTATCTAGTATCTTCTGCAATTAGATTCAGCTTTTGATGCCCTTTTTAACATTTTTATTCACGAGATGTATTTAATACAATATTCCTATAAAGTTTTCAGAGATCCTATCTTTTCATTCTGCAGCTTAGGTTAAGCAAAAGCAGGAGTCCACCGTAACAAACGATGTACAGAATGGCACTACAGGACTTCAAACCAACTGCACTCCTTTCTCCTCTTTCTTGCCAGCAGATCTGTAAAACACTCAGAAACTGCAGCTCATATTTAATACAGCATTTCTTCCAATTCCACCAACCTCCTTCTACTACCCCAAAGATGAAAGAGGAGGTTTTCACAGGCCTACATTGTTTTCCTGTTGTGAAATGTCCTTTTTGGCCTTGGGAAATCAGGAGGTTACCCACGCCGAAGGAGGCCTGCCCGGGCAAGCGGGGCTGTGCCAGGACTCCTGAGCTTTGCTCACCTTTCTCGGCTCATTCCTGCCATTTTCCACCCTGTTCTGCTGGCACTCTTAGTTCTGTGTTTAAGGCACAAAAGGCACAGTGTCTCTCTTCCCGTTTCCACGTGTGAAATGTTACTTACAATGCAAGGTGCACTCCCTGCAACTGACCCCACGTCCTCAGCATGGTACGACGGGAGTCCCTTTCTACAGTGACACGTTTTATTTACGTACACCAAGAATGACGATTCTGCACGGATTTATCACCTCATCTCCTACCTGAGTTACGTATTCACACATTAATCGCTTAATGCTGGTGAGTTACCGTGAAAACCGGTATGAAATACGGAGTGCTGAGACAGATGCAGATGCCCAGTGTCAGGCCACGTTGGGGAAGAAAAATTCCAATCTTTCCCGCGTTTTATTAGGAACAGGTGATGACACTGGGCCACGGAGGAGGCGAGGGAAGGAGGGGTTCCCCGATGTCTCCCTGGGAGGGGGTCCCGGCTGCGGTGAAGGCTGAGTCGTGAGGGAGGGAGGAGGGCTCTGTACTGCCATGACAACGGGATGCGGGGGTGCGCTCACGTAATCCTCCCTGCCTGCCTGAGGCGTCCCTCCGCCCGGGCCCCGAGCGGCGCCGCCGCGGTACCTGCTGCAGGCGGAGGAGCGAGGCCAGCGCGGGGGGTAGGTGCAGGAAGCAGTCGCGAGTCCCGCTCAGGACGACGGTGGCGGCGGCGGCGGCTCCGCCGGGGTCACCACAGCCCCACATGGCCGCGGCCGCCGAGCCCTGCGCGCCCGCTCCGCCCGGACACGGACCTGCCTACCCGGGGCGGGCGCGGGGGGGGAAATTCTCGCTGCCACCCCTAGTGGTACAACCCACTGCCGGCCAATGCGGGCGCGGCATTTCCCAGCTGCCCGCCTCTGATTGGCTCCCTCGCTGCGGACAGCCGCTGCTTCTCCCCGCCTCACGGAGGGAGCCAATGGGGGCTGTGCGTCGCGGCGCGCGGTGGGCGATGGGAAGATGGCGGCCGGCAGCAGCGGCGCTCCGGGCGCTCCGTGCCGGCACCACGCGCAGCTGGGAGCCTGCGAGTCGCGCGCCAAGTACCGCGAGGGGTGGCGGCCGCGCGCCGTGGAGGGGGGGGGGNCCGTGAAGGTGGGGGGGGGGGGAGGGGTGTCGGGAGGAGCCGCTTCGGGTGAGGGGGCCGGGCCTGCGCTGGAGTCCCGCGGCTCCCGGGGAGAGGAGGGAGAGAGGGAGGCCGTGGGCCTCGCCTGCTGCGCGGCAGGAGCTTCTCGTTACTGTAGCAGAAGTGCGAGATTTGGGTATCTGTGTGTGCGCGCTCAGTGTACTACGAGCTGTAACGGCACCTTCTAGGCCTAGCGTAAGAAAGGATCGTAGAGTCGCTATGGTTGGAAAAGACCTTTAAGATCATGAAGTCCAACCCGCATCTATCTCCAGCCTCTTGTCAAAGAGTTGTAGAGAGCGATAAGGTCTCTCCCGAGCCATCTTTTTTTCCGGGCTGGGCCCCCCCAGCTCGCTCAGCCGCTCCTCATCAGACCTGTGATCCAGACCCTTCACCAGCTCTGTTACCCTTCTCTGGACGTGCTCCGGTACCTCAGTGTCTTGGAGAGAGGGGCCCTGAACTGAACCCAGGATTTGAGGTGTGGTCTCACCAGTGCCGGAACAATGGTTACTTTTGCACACATACATAAGGCACATCTCTTTCACTATCACCACCCTCCTGTAAAATTTCAAACCCTCCATGCTTCATGAAGTCTCAAAGCTATTAAATTCTTTTACTCTTCCAAGTGTACACGGTAGGCCAGAGGACAGAGAGCCTTACGCATCCACAAAGGGACAGTGGCCACTACAGGCATCGAGCCATCACTGGGCACTGGAGGATACACCCAGGAGAAATAGTATAGATGTCCCAAGTGTGAAAAAAACCTTATTCGAATCTCTTCTCCTTGGACAAGAAAGAGGTAGAAGGACAAACCTGCCAAAAAAAAAAATTGCGTAGTGAAAGCATCAGGTTCCTTCAGTCCCTTGTTCCTAAAAGGTGGGAGTATGCTGCTGCCACAAGAACAACTTATGCGACCTGTCTGTGGAGAGTGTTTTTTATAGTGGAAGTTTGACAGCTTATTTCCTGAGCAGTTCCCACTTTGTTCTGAATATTCTTTTTTTTTTTTTTTTTTGAGAAATATGTGTAACTTAGGCAGTCTAAATGTTTGTGTTTTGGGTTGGGTTTTTTTTAACAAACTCAGAACAAATTTCTTTTGATCTCAGGGATGAGCTGCCTAGGTGCCTATTGTGCATAGTGAGCTATTGAAAAGCTTTGCTTAGAGTCTGTTATGTGACAGTCACTACAAAAAGCAGAAGAGAATGGTTGGTTTGGTTTTTAACCTGCTGGGAGAAGACCTTGTTTCTCTCAGCATCCAGATTTTATCTGCGTGTCTTAAAAACGTATGCTGTTGGATCACCACGGCAAGGAGACAGCTCTGCATACACCGGATCTGCCCCAGGGAATTGTGGTAATTGTTTTTTAACTCCCTGTGTGGAAAAAAGCAGTTTTCTTCATCTGCACAACTTCTCTGCCTATGAAGAAGACAGGTTTCTCAGTGTTTTTTTCTGTACTTTGGCAGTACCTCCTATGAATTGGTTACTAGTATGTCTTTCATGGAAGTTGGCCAGAGACTTGAGATTTTACTCAGCAGCTGGCAGTAGTACTCTGACCTTGTGCAGAAAAGTCAAGTCTCATTTGTGTTTTGCTATGCATGAGAAGCTTGAGTTCACCTCTTGCTCAGTGATGAAGAAGTCCCAAAGAACCACGCACTTACTGCCCTGCAAATCAGAGTACATAGGGGTTTTCAGCATCCTGACAGGATTTGGAGAACAACAGAAAACATGGAGAAAATGCCTGCCCTTTGCAATAAAGCAAGAATGGGAACATTTTTGAATACTCTTTGTTTTTTATTTTTTTTCAGGTTTACACTATCAACTTGGAATCTCGCTATTTACTGATACAAGGAGTTCCTGCATTAGGTGTTATGAAGGAATTAGTTGAACAATTTGCATTATATGGTGCCATTGAGGAGTATCATGCTCTAGATGAATATCCAGCAGAGCAATTTACTGAAGTGTATCTCATAAAATTCAAAAAACTGCAGTGTGCAAGGTATTGGACAGGGCAGTATCTTTACACCTTCTGTACTTGCAATGTGTTAAGTTTCTAGAGAGCTGGAGTAAAATCCTCAAGTTTTGCCAATACAATTTAATTCCCTTCAGGGTGGCCAAGAAAAAAATGGATGAACGAAGTTTCTTTGGTAGTTTGCTGCATGTGTGCTATGCTCCAGAATTTGAGACAGTCCAAGAAACTAGAGAGAAGCTGCAGGATAGAAGAAAGTATATAGCAAAAGCAACAAATCAAAGAGGTTTGTGATTACATTTCCTATAAAATCTTAACGTTCTTCAGGGTTGGGTGGGGTTTTGGCTAAAGTGCCCGTTAAAGAAAAGGCTTTTTACCTACCTCTTTTAAAGATGCTGTAGTGGGTTGATGCTGGCCAGATGCCAGGCACCCACCAAAGCCACTCACTCACTGCCCTCCATAAAATGAACAGAGAAGAGAAAATTTAATGAAGGGTTCGTGGGTTGAGGTAAGGACCAGGAGAGAGATTGTTCATCAAATACCACTGAGGGCAAAGCAGGCTCTAATTAGAGATATAAAGTGAATTTATTGCTAACAAAATCAGAGCAGGATAATGAGAAGTAAAATAAGCCCTTATAAACACCTTCCCCCCACCCCTCCCTTCTTCCAGCTCTACCTCCTACCCCAGCAGCACAAGGAGACAGGGAAGGGGGCATTATGGTCAGTTCATCATCTGTGGCTTCTCCCACTGCTCAGGGAGAGGAGTCATTCCCCTGCTGCACCGTGGGATCCCTCCCATGGGAGACAGTTCTCTGTGAACTTCTCCAACGTGACTTCATCTCACAACAGCTCCCTGAGACCTGATGCAACGTAAATCCATCCCATGGGCAACAGGCCTCCCCAGACTGCTGCAGCATGAGTCACCCTTCCACAGGGTGCAGTCCTCCAAGGACAGGCTGCTCCAGCCTGGGAGCAGAGCCCCTCTCTCCATGGGTCTCCCACTGGGTCACAGCCTCCTCTCAAGCATCCATCTGCTCCAGTGTGGGGCTCCTCCCCAGGCTGCAGGTGGAGCCCTGCATCCCCTTGGCCCTCCATGGGCTGCAGGGGCACAGCTGCTTCACCATGGTCATCACCATGGGCTGCAGGGGAACCTTGACTCCAGCGCCCGCAGCACCTCCTCCCCCTCCTTCTTCACTGACCTTGCTGTCTGCAGGGCTGCTCTTCTCTGGCTGCAGTTACAACTGTGCAACCAATTTTTGTTTATCTTCCTTCTTAAATCTGTTCTCACAGAGGTGTTACCACCATTTCTAATCGGCCCAGCCTTGGCCAGCAGCATGTGTCAGCTTTGGAGTCACCACAGATTGGCTCTGCTGGATGCTGAGGAAGCTTCTGGCAGCTTCTCACAGAAGCCACCACTGTAGCCCCCGTGCTACAAAAAAACCAGGCCATCCAAACCCAATACAGATGCATTTTAAGTATGTTTACAGGGAGACATCTCTTAGTATTTAGAGAACTATATCCTTTTCAAAGTAAGTTTTTGGCTTCGATTAAGACTAAAATAATGAAATGCTTAAGCTTTAATAATGAAGTATTTCCTTCACTTTTTGTTTTCTTTCAAACTGTCACCAGAAATTTAAAGCACTGGCAGGAAATTTGGGATCACATTTTCACCCTTGTTCCAGCCTCCTCAGGCATGCCAAAGGGACAGTTTTGGAAGGAAGATGACTATACCAGAACCTTAAAAAATTTTCTCCAGCTCACATATTTGCACTGGGCAAATGTTAAGAATGGACTGTGTTTACAAAGGCTCCTGTACTGCAGGGTTCCCAGGCAACACTGAAGGCCGGGCAAGCTGAGGAATAAGCAAATTGCTAAGCACAAGGTTCTCCTTTCTTGTGCTCACATACTTGGGTATCATTATTCATTGCATAAGGATATTTAAAGGGAGTAAAGCCACTGATTTTTAACATCAAAACATCTGGGTTTTTTCAATGTTACAAACCAGCAAAGGCACTAGACTGGAAAACTGGTTTGAAAGTTGAATTTGTTAAATTTCAAGCTTAAAAAAAAATCACAGAAAGGTAGCTGGGAATCAAATATCACTGATCTTGTTTCTGCATTTATATTAAAAGTTTTGTTCTTGGGTGTTAGAACTAATAATGACATGAAATAGTGAAGGTGCTTTTTTTGTTGTTGTTTTAAAGATTGCTTTGTGTTGAGGAAAGTAGAGGGTCCTAAGAAGACAGCCTCAAAGAACTCTGAGCACGACTGTCCATGGAGTACATCGGAATCCCATGTAGCCAGTAACTGGGATCCATCCTGCTTTACAAGTTCTCCTGGGGTATCCCACAACACACCGTATCCATCTGGGAATCAGAATCAGAGCCTGTTAATATCCCCGCACTATGATAACAGTTGTGCTGAAATTTCTGAGTACTTTGGTCAAAACACATCTTTAACTCCAAATGTACATCCAGAAGGACATACTCCACCAGCTTCCTTAATGCAGCAAAGAATGGTTCCAGCTTACAATGGAATTGACAGGTTTATGCCTCGTACAACTCACCTGCAAGAACGTAAGAGGAAGAGAGAAGAAGGTAACAAGTTTTCCCTCATTGGAACAAGTGAGGACAATACTGAAGTTGTTATTGGTCCACAACTACCAGAAATACCTAAAGTGGATATGGATGATGAGTCTTTGAATACTTCAGCTACATTAATTCGAAATAAACTGAAAGAGGTATGAGTTCTTGAAGTTCTGATATTCAAACATAGGTGCTTGTTATCCATAAAAATAGTGACTCTCTGATAGCTTTATTCAGCATTTACTCATTATTATCAGTTTATCTGCCACTTAAAGCTAGTGCTCTTACTCTTTGACTCTTCCAGTCTCGAATATTGCAGGCAATTCTACTCCAGACCTCTTACACTACACTTGAGAAAGTATCAATGTCAGAGAATAATCTTAAATGATTTTTAGTAAACCACTTTTTTTCCCCACATGTGGAGGCATGATAACTTTGCAGGTAGTCCTGCTGACTCCAGTGTGCTACTTGTACCTGGTTTCTGAAGGGAAAATAATGAAGTCAGAGTTCAATGTAATTTTGCTCCAGCATTTCTTATGCCATTAAAAACCATACAGAATCACTAATTCCATGCTCAGAAGCACGTGCTAAGCTATATAGCCTTTTATGGAGGACATTAATCAATTAGCATTAATCAAACATTCCTGATAGAACATTTCATTTAAGATATGAAAAAGCTCCCTTGACTGTGACCAACTAGATTGATTTGAAAGTGCTTATCTTATAAATAAGCACCCCGTATATTAAATACATTTCTAAAATACATGTCAAAATGCACATTTCTGCTTTTGTTTCCTGAAATACCTGAGTTTAAAAAGCACATTAAGCATTGCTTGAAAACACCTCTGGTAGGAAGAAGGGAGATGACATATGTAATGCTCTATCACTGAGCATATCTGAAATCAGTTTGTGTAGTTAAATACAAAAATGGTAGTGCTAATCTTCTAAGTTTCACCTCTCTTGGGTTTAATGCTGCCTTTGGAGTTACTTTTTTTTCCTCTAGTCAGCAGGAAAATTCAGTACAAGTGTGATGATAGTAATAAATCCTTCTCAATACTCAAATCTTTGAGATGTGGCCTTACTCTAAAATGAGCATAAAAAAAGTAATGGTTACAGGTTACTAAATTTTTTTCCCCTCCAATTTAGGTAGCAGATTCTGTTTCAACTACGTCTGTGGAAAAGCCAGAGAGCAGCTCAACCAAACCACTTGTAAAGCAGAGAAGAAGAATATAGATACTGCTGGCAGCATCTTCCAACAGTCCTTTTGTAAAGAATATAGTTTAAAATACTTATTTTTTAATGTAAAAAATAAAACTTTCTTTATACTGTATTTCCCACTGACTCCCTGTTAAAAATTGTATCAATTTGTTACTTGGAATGAAGGAACCAATATACTGTATTATTGTTGCAGTGTTGTCCTGTGTACCCTGTACTGTAACATATTTCATGACTCACGGAAGGACTCTATTTAGGTAGAGTAACAGAAGTAAATTCTATTTATTCAATAACTTTTACAGCAAAGGAATACTCAAACTCAGGAGCAACTTGAAACTATTACTGTTTTTACTATATCATGAAGAATGGTGAAGACAAAGACCCCTTTTAACAGTATTCAACAATGGAGTTACAACTTCCGAGTTACTATTTAGGAGTTTCCCCGGAAAATTTTCTGTTCAAATGACATACTCCTCTGTTAAAAAAAAAAAAAAAAAAGGAGGAAAAAAGTTAATTTTCAGTTAACTAAAGGATTTATATTTAATCAGAAAAGGTACTGAACTGAAAGGTACTGAACTGAAATGTGTATGCAATGAAGACAGTCTCTTGCTTTTTGGCTTAGAAAAGGTAAATCCATAGCATTAATGGTGTCATCACTGGCAGAGCGGTCAGAATATTTAAAGTTACATTTGAAGGGGAAATTAAAATTTTAACTGCTCAGCAGTAGGAATGTGTGACCAAGGAATGGTCTGGCACGGAGGGCAAGAAGGCCCAGCTGCAGAATGAGATAAACTGGATGGAAACAGGAATGCTAGAGACTGGGATGACAGTGTAAAGGACTGAAATTTCCCTTGGTGATGAGATTAATATCTACCGCATTGTGTTGCAACAACCCTGGAGTGGAAGTGCTCAGGGGCCACCTCAGGGCAGCAGAACTGGCACTGAGAGGATGAACCCAACACTGGCCTAAGATGCCCCATGCTGACATTCACAGGATTGGTGCAAGTGTCTGTAAGGAATTGGCTTGTGCAGTTTTTTTTGAACTCCACGTTAACATACCTTTATGTCTGGCAAACATGGTCCAAAGGCTTCTAAGAGAAGGTTTTCATCTCTGACTGCCTTTTCAAAGTCCGTAAAAGAAAGCTTGCCATCGTGATCATGGTCCTACAAAAGGAAGGGAACACTTCAGCAAAGGATTATTACCTGTAGATTTGTTTAACAGGTCTTTAAAGAACATGGTTCTATTTTTAGTTTGATTTGCAAATTGGGGGTCATCAGTTTCTGCTCAGAAAAGATTTGTGTGACTTGCCTCTACCGAAGGCAAAAAGGGTGGGGTTGAAAAATTGAAAAGATAGGCTTAAATAAAAGGAGTTGGGATGTGAGACCTGGTTTAAAGTGAAAATTTTTGACCACCACCATAGAAGGGGAGAGTTTATATCTTGATTTGATTAAAATGTTGACAGACAGTCCCTGGCTGATCTGATACTCTAGATTAAGCACTGAAAGGCAAGCTTCACATTAATAACCTTGAGTTTACTATTCTAATAGAATACATAAATTGGATAAAGACATTTCATGATCAACTGATAAAACTAATAAAAATGAAGCTACTGCAGATGCCTGTACTGATGGAATAAATGCAGCTTACACTTTGGAATTTTCCACTTCTGACTGGGTTTTTGCTTTGACTGGGCATGCACAGATGTGTATGCACATATACACATGCTAGTTTATACATAAAGTTTATAGTACATTCACAGACTAAATTAATAGTTTCATATGAGAATACTGGACTGGGACTCATTGGATCAGGATTATATTTCTGGCTTTCCTGAGATGTGCAGAATCCCACTGTAAATCAGACATCATATTTTGTTACCTCATAAAAAGGTTTTAAGTATTGGTTACTGAATGTTTGAAAGACACTCAAGTATCACAATAAGTACTTGCCATTTTCTTCAATGCTATCTCTACCAAGTCCTTAATTCCCTCATCAGGTTCTTCATCTGCTGATTGTATGAGAAGGCTGTTTTTCAGCATTTGAAACATTTCCTCTCTTGAAATGTATCCATCACTATTCAGGTCATAAACCTGAAAACAGTCTTTTGAAATACAAATAAATTTCTAGTTGGTTACAAACTATAATCATAGTTAATCACATACCATTAAAGCTGTTACCTATAGACAGAAAATGTGAATTGTACATTGTACAGCATTATCAGTTGAGCCAAATTTATCATATATGTGCTGAAACACTCCTGGCAAACACTTGTGACAGACAACATGGTGCATCACTACACACCAGTATCTTCTGTAGTGCTTACAGCAGGAATGCATATTTTACTGTTTGTAGTTGTACTGACACACTGAATTACATCCTGGGCATACATCCTAATGCTGTGACATCCCTGACCACTTTCCAGATGAATTTATATAGTGTATTAGGGACGGCTAATGCTGCAACCTGGGAACTATGGAAAAAACGTGCAGTCGTTCTCCTTTTTCTATTGTGTTTTTTTCACCCCACATGCCCTATTTTTTCCCCTGCTGCTTAAAATTCTAGAGTTCTTGCTATTTTTTCTCCTCCATCTTTCTCTATCATTATTGTGGAGGTTCTCATTACCATCTTAACAGTTTTTCCATCTATGCTTCCAAGCTGAAGAACTGCTGCTGTGTACCCACTGGGCCAGTAAATTAATGTTGGCACTGGTCTTGATTGGCTTGAGACTGCTAATTAGCCAAAACCACGCTAGAGATACATCTGCTTCTTTCTAATTTTGTGTGTGAATACAAAAACATGTATTTTGTCAAAACTGTACGCTGTAGAAAAAACTTCAGTTCAAATTCAAGATTTTGTAAGCAACAAAATAAGGTGGTGGCTGTGGTAACAGCAGTTTACACAGAAAAAAAAGTCTCAGAGAAGCCATTTCAGAACTGAGTTGCATTAAACTATATAGAAGAAAACTTTTCAATTACCAAGTACTTTATAAGAGTAACTACTAAATTATAACAAAAGCAATGTGTTATCGTGAATTCAATCATTACTACTAAGTATCAGCATACAGATCAATCTTACGTTTTATCTTCTCATCCAGTGTCCCCCGAAGTAACACCCCTAAGCCTTCCACCCATTCCACCACAGTGATGCAGCCATCGTTGTCTCTATCAAAAATGCTGAACACTAGGAGGTGTATTAGATACATTTTAAATTTATATAATAGGGAAACACAAAAAAGGAATGTTTTCTTAAATCAAATAGAACTATAAATTATCTTTTTTCTTAAGATGTTTGTCTGCTTTCACCAAAGTATGATTACCCTTCTTGACTCTAAGATGTAACAATAAAAGGGGTTCTGCCTCTCAGTTTACTGATCTTCCACTCCAGAATCCTGCTTTGTAAGACATTTTGTTTGATCTCTTGCCTTCCTGACTTAACTACAGGAAGTATGCTTCCATGCAGATATAAAGCAAATAAACCAATATCCCTTAATATAAGGGATAAATCTGCATATAGATTAATTTAAATTAATAGCTTTTGTCTCAGCAAATCTTGGAGAAAGTAATCCTAGAAACAATATATATTAAATATACAAAGAAAAATAGCCTCCTGTCTGTCATATAACAAAATATTTTTCTTTTCCATTCCCCAAGCAACTTTCAATCTCACAGCTTCACTATTCATACAGCCTGTAATATAGTATTTCAAATCCAAGACAGAACTCAAACCATCGAATAGCACCTATAATAACTTGTATTTTAGAATACTAATTCGTAAGTTGGCTGAAGGAACACCTCTTCATGCAGAGCCAAGCATTTTTGACTTAGAAGACAATAGGTTTGCTTTTGCAAACTAAAATCAACTGAAGTCAACCCCTTTGCACATAAGCATTAAAATAAATTTTAAGAATGTGTAAGGTAATGTAAGGTATCTTCCAAGACACACTTGACTTGCTGCATAAAATTGCAACAAGTTTTTATTTTATGGCATGTAGGTAGCTCTCCTGCTAGAGAGATGGAGAAAGTTGAACCAAGGGGTGGCTCTTGGCAGCCCAAGACTGAAAGAACGGCAGACTCATGCCTGGACACCTCTACATCAGAGACCATTCCTTCAACTTTCGCAGTGACTGCAAACGTGTTCCTCATCACCAATCTGTGAAATCACTGTATTTTCAAAGGGTTAATTGACTCATTACTCTCACCTCCCTGTACTATCTGCCCAGGCCCTTCAATGCTGCTCACAGAGCCTCTATTCCCAAAGTCATCCGCTGTAACAGAACGCCTAACTGGGACTTGCAGGCCTGAGCTAGAGCTGTCCCCCAGCAGCGACCGCAGCTCCCGGTGGAACCACCGGAGAAAAAAGGAAAGTGACACGACGCTGCCCTCTTCCGTCACGACACTATAGCGACCGCGATAGAAACAGCCACAGGGCAGCACAACTGCCTCTGGCTGCTTTGCCTCGAACCAGAGCGTGAGCTCTCCTGAACTAAGGGAAAATTATTTCGCATAAAGAAAGAAAAGATGCAATTTTCTCAACAGCTCCTGAGCATAATTCCTCCTTTGCTGTCCCGGCCGGGATGAGACGGCGCTGTTTGGTATGGATACACTCATCGGGTCGGTAGCGTAATCCCCACCCCTTCCGTGGTGTTCAGAGCTGTGTGTGCCTCACCTCGGTCCAACACCACGTCATCCGTCATGCCAAAGGCGCTGTGCAGGATGTCTCTGAACACGATGCGGTTGAAGCCGACCCCAGCAAAGTCGCTGCTGGCCTTGGCCACCAGCATGTCGAAGAGACTGACCAGACATTCCACTTCGCTTTTGTTAACTGCCCGGCCCAAACACAAGCAAACAACAGGTTGTAAGTTACGCTGGTAAAACACGAGGCAAGCACAAGGATACGCCACGGCCGTGAGACCGATGCCCCCCGCCCCACCCGGTGTTTCCCAAGGGGGCGCCGGGAAAGTGCCTCCCATTGGAGGCGAACAGGGCCACAGACGATGAGCATGGGCACGACGGGGGGCGGCCGGGCGCCGGCGGCGCGGCTCCAGCGCTCCGGGGGAGACTCACAGTGCTTGGAGGATCGGATCAGGGAGTCCACCAGCAGCTTCATCCCCTTCCTGCTCATGGCGGCCGGCAGCAGGGCTCGCCGCCGCTGCCCTGGCAACGCGGGGGGGGCGGCCGCGGCCTCGCGGTGCCGCACGGGCAAGTCGTACGTAAACACATACAGGCAAAACAAAGATCAGGTCTTAACACGCATTTTTGAAAATTGCAGTTGTAAAAAAGAAAATAACTGCATTTCAATTTTCTAAAAATACTTCTGGGCAAAAAAAAGAGCTAAAAGTTAAATACAACATACAATAGTGCTTGTTCATCTGCTGTCAGAAGGCAAAAATATATTAAACCACTTTTACTCCAACCAACACTGCTCGTTTTCTACTTTGTCCCTCTGCTGAAACTTGGAACACGGGTATAGGTGCCCAAAACCCCCATCGCTATCTCACGACCTCAGCGTGGGCACATCGGGAAAGCTCCAGCCTCCACCTTGCCTTCAGGAAAAAGGGGATGCAAGAGGAGACTCAATGTATTTGATAAGGTATTGCAAACTGAACCACCTCCCTTTCAGTACTAAAGCAGCTTTGTAATGAACTGACAAAGCCCATAAGCCCCTTAAGGGGCTACACCCCTTCCCAAGCCTGACAGCAGCAGTTGAAGCCTACAGCTGAGCAGAACAGATAGTTACAGTCACGCAATTAAAATGACATACTGGTTAGGTATTTGGAAGACTGGGTCTCATTTCCATTTTTATTTCTTTCTGTGGCACGTGGTTGTGTAGAAGTCAAATAAAGTATCACACAGGACATATCATTTATGCTATGGTTCATTACAAGTTCTTTTACCAAAACTGCAACATCACAACTTAAAAGGAAAACAACCCCAACAAAACTAAACACAAACCCTAAATCAAACCCCTCTGTTCACTGTATCTTGCCTTCATTTTAACCTCACTGACAAGAGTATCTAGAATTGGTAACATCAAGCCCAAGAATACAAAATAGTCGATGAAAATATTACTATTGTTTAGATGCACATTGCTGCAACTCAATGTTTGTATTTTCCCAAGAACTTGAAGACAATTTCTCTGTGCAATGGCAGTATGAAATCATCTTTCTCCCACAGATTTTAGTTATAGTTTGCAGACTAATAATCAATGTCTTAAAAGTCTTGAAATTCTTGGCAACACAATGTTTGAAACATCTGTATGCAACAGAGTAAGTTCTACGTTAGCACCTGTGCAATGGAAAAAAGGGGTGGATCAAAAATACGATCTATATTTGACTACCTGGGATGGATGGGCATTTGTTAAAGGCTAACAGAAAGCCCAGCAATCAGTATTTCAATGGAAGATAAAGTGAGAATTTCATGTAAACTAAAAGCAAATGGTTGCTCGTGTTTTCTTGTGTGCACGTTTAATTTAAAAAAGCTTTTTTTCCGTTATCTAAAGCAACTAAACTAAATTAAAACAGCTTTATGACTTAGGTCAACATTCTGTAGCCCTCAAGTACAAAAATATAAATACAAACTGTTTAAACAGTATCTTTAATGAGATTCTGGCAGTAGTTTTTTTATCTAACAAGACACGTCACATAACAGATCTGCCACTGAACTTGCTTAGAGTAAAATCAGCTTCAATATGAAGCTGTTAAAGTATCAAAACCCTGCTTTTTACATGCTAAATATCTTCAGCAAGTGTGCACTTAAACACAGCAATGAACTTAACTATAACTAAATACATACATGAAACTC
This sequence comes from Falcunculus frontatus, assembly GCA_013398115.1. Classification (NCBI taxonomy): domain Eukaryota; kingdom Metazoa; phylum Chordata; class Aves; order Passeriformes; genus Falcunculus; species Falcunculus frontatus. The sequence goes on along the minus strand of VZRV01005918.1, from coordinate 157,460 downwards.
TGCATGTGAAATGTAATTCAAAGAACTGGTTACAACAAATGATTACCTGCTTTTTGTTAATTTAAAAATGGTACAAATCATGCAAAACAATTCTAAAGATAATGCAAAGAAAGCTACCAGTGTTTGCAAGAAGTTTTCAATTAAACCAAAATTACATTAAATGAAATAAGCATATTTACTAGCAAAGGTCTATCGCCATTTCAAAGAAGCAGAGGTAAAATCTTCAGGTTTTAACTGTCAGTTATACTGCAAAATGTCATTGCTCTTGCTTAATGCAGCAGCACATGCTTGGAAGCTCAAAACTGCTTATTCAGAAAAGTCTGCTGACAATAGCTCTAGCTTCCCAGGAATGCAGAGATGCATGGATTAAAAACAGCAGAGATTTGCAAGAATCAAAGGCAAAGGCACCCTATTCAGGTAGCCAAAATGGTAGCATTCCCTTTCTCATAAGCATGGAGACGGTAATGGGGCAGATGATACACATTTCTACAAAGGCAGCCTTTTAAATGTTATCGTTAATTTTCCATTAGCAGACACCAGCTTGTAGTAGTTTATGCATAATATTAACCTGCAGGATGAACTTGGGATTTAATTTGTCCTGATTTACAAATAAAGACTATTACTAATGCTTTAAAAGACTATTTTTACTATCTAAAAAGTTTAACTCTTATTTTCCAATATTTTACACCTCAGCTGGCCTACCATGTCATATTGTCTTAAACATCTAACACTGCTTACTGGAATTTTATAAAAGTTGTACCTCATGTATTAAGCAGCAGGCAATAACAATGGTCTTTCCCAGCACAGCTGCGCATCTGGCTGGCTACTGAAAGATTAGGAATATTTCTAAAACACAGGAAAACTCATGCAGTTTGGTAAAGTTTGCTGTCATTTCACAGTTTAAGTTTCCTTTAGTCATTGCACTTCTGTTGATAGTCTCAGGTTGCTTTAAAATATTATTCTGAATCCGAATTTGAACCAGCAGTCTTCTTTTTCTTCTTTTTACCATGTTTCTTATGCTTCTTTCTCTTTTTTGTTTTAGCCTAAAAAAAAAAAAGGAAGTTATTGTATACTACAATTACCATCTATTACATTCTGCTAATGCAAAATGAGAGCACAGAAAGGGTATCTTTTGAAAGATATTTCAAAAGAGATTTCTACAGAAGCCTATTGAGAAATCAAAAAAGAAATGCTTTACCCAGCAATTTGCACTATTACGAGCAGTCTTCAATTTAAATTTATCTCCACCATGGTATGGCTATTTCACACCTCTCATCACTGTCACTATTACATTTCCTAATCTTTTAAATGATTTTCAGAGCATTATAGATTACTGAGAAAGTAGTAAGGAATTGCTCTGACCAGTACTGAAATCTTACATATTTGGGAATAACTAGGATGTTGACAGATTTTAAAGTAAACGCTTAAATTCACTGTGTACCATTAAATAGCTCAGCTGCACTTGGCTAGACTATCATTTGTACCTTGTTTAAAATAAAAAAAATTATTATCTCAACTGTAAATATAAATACACTCAAAATTAACCCTCCTGGATTCAGTCCTGAAGGTAGTATGATGATCACTGTAATACAGAAACTGAGAGATGAAATCTTGTCTTTTTGCTAGCAAAATTTCAACTGAAATTCTCAAACAGGTGTGGCATTACGAAAACGAAACAATCAGTATTAAACCTTTGTTTTATACATATTCCTTACACATACAAATCTTGTATGAAAAAGACCATATGCAATCACTAGAAATGTTATGGCAAATGGTTCATGAGTCTGAAAAAACAAACAAGTTCCATGGAAAAATGCATACTGAGTATCACTGATATTCCTATGCCTGTATCTCTTTGTGACTAATGTAGACCTTCCCTTTGCCCTACCTCATCTGGACAACCGAGATGCCTAATAAGGAACACGGCGGCTGACAGGGGAGACAGATACCCAGACATCTCAAGTGGGCATTTAGGATCCCAAATCCACTTACTCCTAACTGAGGAACCTCAAGTATAATGTGGTAAATCTGGATTCTATATAAATGACTACTGAACCTTCCTCTCACTTTTACCAACAGATACAAATAAAAAAATTGAGAAAAGTAACAGGTTGCTGGCAGCTTTTTATTTGGTTGGGGGAAGAGTTATAATGGGGTAGATGTTGCAGCAATCATGTCCTAAAGCCCTTTCCATGGTGGCAGAGAAGGCTTACCAAGGAATGACACACAACACTAACAAAGGAACAGCACTGATATCTGTGTGGCAAACTGCTCCCCTACTCAATACCACACAGGTATCAGTAGTTCTAGGAGGTTGATACAGAATAAAATATATTCTACAATAAGTGTTAAAGTTGTATAAATCTCAAATCACACATAGGTAAAAGAGTGACAAATTCTTCTTTAATTCAACAATTGAAAAAGTGACTTCGGCAAGTAAATAAAGAAACTGTTAATTTAAATGTAAGAGCAGACTACTGCTATACACATTTATATTAGTGAAAAATGCGAAACTGGAAATTAACCAAGTACAGAGTATTTATATCCTAAAACTACAGTATGAGTTTTAGGATATAAATACTAAATACAAGAGGGATACTTGCTGTTTTCTCTTTTTCCTCATTGCTTTTCTTCTTTTTCGCTTGCACCTAAAGAAAATTCAACCAAATGTAGTATCCATAAAAGTTGATTCTCAAGAAAATTAATTCAAAATTACTTGTAGGTGATAGAAGCTAGACTAAAAAACTCTTAAAAGTTTATTTTAAAAGGAAAAATACAAACAACTTGGAGTGCACTGCAAAATTCAATTCACCTGTACAGAGCAGAGTAGTTTCTACAATAGATTAAATCTAAGCTAGTTCATTCATTCACTCATATGAATCAGCAAGCTACAAGCACTGTAACATCTAAAACTGAGGATTCACACTGACCTCCTCTGTCTGATCCGATTCAGATACAGATTCTGATGATAAAGGTCCATCACCACGATCTGCTTTCTTCCTTTTCCTGTGATGATTTTTACCTTCCTACACAAAATAATATATTTGTGAGTAAAGTCGGACCTTTCAAATTTTATAAAACTTCTGCTTAAAATTTAAGATTGAAATGTCACTTCTAAGTTGTGAAATATTTTAAAGTATTATCGACATGAAACTAATTACCCATCATCATCAAACTACCCTACCAACCTGTTAAAATGCTTTTAGTGAAAATACTAATTTTCTGTATATTCCTTTTTCTTGTTACCAAGATCCAGCAACTGTCTAAAAGTGAGAGGAATAACAGTCTCTTATTTTAAATAGTAAAACCTGGAGGAGTAAGCATTTGAAAATAAAACGTTTCACCACTTTTAAATAATGAGTAGCTGAAGATGTCTCAATATATACCAACACTCTAGCTTCAGACTCTTGCTTTGTTCATGAAAGAAAAAGCTACCTCTGTGTATGTGTTGAACAAGGATGAGCTGTCCCTGCCAGATATACTTCCAACACGTCATATTTAATTCCAGTGCATTTAAAGGATAGTTTTTAAAACATTTTGATGCTGCATGAGATTGTTCTGATAAGCTACTTTTCTGCTCCCCACACTTCCTTTGCTCTGGACAAGGCAACATGTTCCTAAGATTGAAGGTACTTTCTCTCACTCAATTTCTAGGACCAGAAACTTCCCAAAAGAACTCATGAGAAGTGCAAAGGATGAAGCCTATCTGACATATGGGGGATCTGCAGGTAGGGGAAGAAAGACCTCTAGTCCCCAAATGCCCTTTGCTTTCAGAAGATGTGTGAAAGGAGTGCTAAAATAAGGCATTACTGTAGATATTTGGTCTTCAAAGAGAAGCCATTCAAAAGGATGAGATGGGAAATGGACACTGTAAAATCAGTACATTTGCCTTATGCAATGGAGAATTTGAACACTGAAGTCAGTACTACTGACCCGAGCAGTAGAGGCCAACATGATAAGAAAGAAAGGTAACTGGAGAGAAAGACTAGGATGGACTCTGAAAGCATTTTTAGTTTACCCATACTGTATGAATAACTAAAATTGAAGTCAATTAAATTGTTTACATTAAAGATAATGGATGAGTGTACAAAATGGTGTGGTGGGGGGAAGGAGAGAGGATTTTCATGCTTAGAGAAATGACAGAATAAGGAAGCTTTTCTTACACATAAACATTTTTCTCTGCAATTCTTCAAAGCTGTCCTAAGTATAGTATCTATAATTATGACTACATTTAAATAAAGAGATCCTCTGCTTATGTTTCTTAATTTACAGCAACAAGCCAATAACCTACCAGGTATGCCACTGAAAATACCATCACACATATTTTTAGCTCAGTGTGACAGCTAAAGGTAAACCCCAAAACACTAGAATGCAGCTGATGTGCTCTAGCAGATTAGATACAGTTTTGATTTACCTTTGTAACAAGAACAGATCCAGTGGTTTCCACTAACGACAATTACTAAAACAGGAGCTGAATCCAACTAAAAGTCTACTTCGAATTGGGTGCACAGGATACCTTCTGACTGTGTGGGTTTGGACAGAAAATTTCCATAGATGTAAAGTGAGGCATTCAATATTAAAAAAAGAAAGCATCATTATGTATGCAACATGCAGTTCTGATCGAAGGATTTCAAGAAAAAAAATACCTTCTCTTTTTCACAGTCTTCCTTTGACCTCTTCTTTTTTGTGCTATCCTAAATAGAAAGGAAAACAAACCACAACAAAATCATTTCATGAAAAAGGAAGAAATCCCCAAAACAGTCTAACCAATAGTCTTTTTATGTCTATTGAAGGTAATTCTTCAAGATTGTCCTTTCTAGCTTGCAGTTGACAAGAATAATATAAAAAGCTGTAATTTTGATGCAGCTGCTAATTTCCTGATCCAGCAGCATGAGAAGGTCTGTATGGAATCAGGTAACAGCATCCTTGTGGGACACTTAGTCTGTAGGAAGGATAACAGCTATCACTGCTGTAACCACATATAACATTTAGCAGTTGGGAGTCTTTATTCTTTATCCATGTCCATCTCTGCTGATCAGACAGGGTTAAGCAGATATTTCCCCAGAGTTTTCTGCAGTAAGGGTATCTCTGGGTCCCTTTATGTAGCAAAAGTTTTTAACCTCCAATTAGCACAAATTCATAGGTGTCTGCAAACAGTCATTCATTACAATTTATATCCCACCAAATTAGGTATTCGAGTGAAAGCCTGTGAGAAAGTCTGCACAGAGAATCTTAAAAACTCACTGTAATATTAATATTTAAGCAAGAAGTACAGTAACTATATACTATAAGACAGAAAATGCTAACATAACAGAACAAATTGCCTCATGTATCTTCTTCACTTTTTTGTTCATTTGGTAAGCCCACATATCTGTATTGCTATACTTCAGAAAAGGAAAAAGACAACTTCAATTTAATATATTTGGGAAAGGCTCAGTTCTCCAACAGGAAACTACTCAGATATTTAGAAAGGTAATGCTCTGGCCGCCACTGGTGTCCTGCAATACCTGCATGTTCAGAGATGGTGCTCAATTACATATTCAAAAGAACATTTTAAGTGTTAATGTAGTATCAAAACTAAACATTTGAGCTGCGTATGTCTGAAATCAGAAAAATGACTACAAATTGCTGGAATAAAGCATGTTCATTTTCTAAAGATCCAATTATCTCCACCAGGCATTGTGGCCAGTGGAGGCAGATTCCACACTTCATGTGGAAGATACAAGTGCAGCTCAGGCCCAGTGAGAATACACGGCTTTATGTGGAAGATGAAAACCCATATTAATATGTTAAAGTCAAAATTCTGTATGTTTTAATAACATCAACCAGGAAAACTTGCCAAGAGAACACATCTGCATATTTACCTTGCTGTCTGACTCAGATTCTGAAGTTGTGCTTGCTGAAGATTTCCGTGAGGAGCGATACTTCTTTTTCCTTCTTTTCTTCCCTTGCTTTTTATCCTATCCACAAATATTGTAGAAAAAGACAGAAAAACAAAAACTTGCATTTATTCTCATTAGAATTAAAGATTTACATTAAATGTAGAGAAAAGGAAACATCAAATTCCTACATGTTATAATGTTCTCCTGAGGAATAAAGTATGCTACAATTGATTCTTTTAGTGGAGGACCTTCATAACTCTTCTGCATTGAAAAAATGCAAACTGGTGAAAAATCCAGGTGCTCTAGAGTCTGTTTATTTTTAGATGTGTGCTGTAGAATCTGATTATCTGTAACAAAGACTTTTGCTAGAAAGTAAAAATGGTATTTCTGCATTTTTATGATTAGATAGGGGATTCTATTAAAAGAGCAATTCAGTGTTAAAATGGATCCATTTTACAAGCCAGGACACCAAAATCTGTAGTGTTCATATAGAAACTATTAAATAGATATATATGTCTAAAATTCATGACTTTATTATAGGTACCAAATGCATTTAAACTAAATGGTTTTATCCAAACCAGGCACTCAAAGAATATTCTAAAACATATTACCAAAATCTGCGTTAAATAAACCTCATGAACAAAACATGATAGATTCCAGTAAGTTAGATCTTACCTCATCTTCTGAATCAGATGAACTGCTGGAAGAATCAGAGCTTGATGAAGAAGAGGAAGATGAAGACAACTTGACCAAACACAACAAAAAGTGAAGCTTGTGAGATGCAGCATTTTGTCTGTCAAATACTCAAAAGCCCATCCAAACATTCCCTCTAAAAGTGCTTTATTTTCAAAGCATAACCAATAAAATTTTACTTCTGAGAAGCTGGTCTTACATAATTTTTCTTAAATAAACTTCTAAACCACTTCTAACATTTTTCATTTAATAATATCCATTTAATGCTCTTTTTCTCCCTTTAATTTTCCTCGTACCGAATGTATGCAAACCCTTTCTAAATAAAAGTAAGTTAAATAAACATCTAAAATCAAAATTACAGCGATGCTTTCTCTTTTCAAGAGAACTTAAATGACAAACAGGAACAAACCCAAAGCAAAAAGAGATCAGAACATGAAAATTTTACTCACCCTATTAGATTTCTTCTTTTCCTTTTTCTTTTTCTTAAAAATAGAATAAAGCAAATGTTACTTTGGCATCATTTTCTTTTGTCATGCATTTAGATTTATAAACTTTGATGCTGGCTTTTAAAATGTATTTATGAAATTCTGTGTTGGCAGCACTGATGATAAATCCAATTCCAAACACAGAATATATGCAACTGAAAGCAACTTACCTCTTTCTTTTTCGAGGAACTCTCATTTCCACCCAGTAATTTCTCCCTGTGTTTTTCCAGTTCTTTCCTCCAATTCTGAAAACAGAACCAAACAGAACAGTGACAAGAGGGTCATTTCTGAACAGCTATTTTCTAAGCTGTCCTCCACCTGACATTATAATTTTAACAAAACCCACAGAAAATAAACAATATATAATGTTAACCAAAGCTGTAATACACTTGATTTTACAGAAGATTAATATTCATCAAAATATGGTACTAGTTCATACCTTAATGTTCAAGTCATTTGGTTTTAAGAGATTGCCATTTATCTTGAAGGTCATAAGTTACGGTATTTTTGCTTTTGTATCACAGTGTTCTTGTTAGACCACTTTAGAAAACCAGGGTACCCTGTCAGAAAAACTGTGATTTTGTCTTAGTTCTAAAAACCACTTGAAACCAAACTTCAAGACAACTTCTCCTGGCCCTTCTTCAAAGTATGGGTGTCTCTAGTGTCTGTTCTGGGCCTTGTTGGTGTCAGCAATAATTATATCAAATTACTATACACATCTTCATAGAAATGCTCTTGTTTTGTTGGGCCAAGCACACTGAATGAATGAATAAGTCTCCTCTCCTTCCTCCTTTTCAATTCCCCATCTGGTCTCTAGGGTTACCTGAAATGTCCCCTTCAAGAGCTCTGAAACATCCAACCTGCCCCCATCAAACTGAAAGGCTGCTAGGTTCAATCTGCACATCATGTGTCAGACACATCATGTGCTCCCTTCTTTATTACTCTGATCCTCACAATGAAGCTGTATTGGTACTGTACTGGCAAAACAACTATGATCCACATACTGTGCTGAGGGTACAGAAATATCAGGAATCAAGTAACCTGTGCAATGCAGGGTGATACACAGATCCCTGCAAACTGAATTAGCTGAACAGTGATGCTGAGGGACATGGCAGATTAGCCAGGATGCAGTGCTGTGTGTACTGTGCTTCCATGGACCAAGGCAGCATCTGTGGGCTGTGTACTTTGATATACCATGTACCCAGAGCTACCTGAGGCGTCTCTCACAACAGCCTGTGCTTCATTATTTTAAAGACCGTGCAAGTGTTATGCTTTAAACAGAAATGTCCAATAACTGTCAGTAAAATAGGAGAGACAGCACCTCCTTCAAAGACTTGTGATCTTTTCAGGCATTCAGAGATTTGTTCTTAGGAGCTTTAGGAATAAATCATGTACATTTGATGATTCCCCGCATCCCTTCCTACCCTTCTACTCTACTGAAAGGTTCTTAGCTTCTATGCATGCCAATTTCACTTATTTCACATTAAGCAAAGATAAAACAAGGGAAGAAATACGATAGAATACTAAACCAAACTCACCAAGCTAAAACTAAGAGCACAGAACAACTGATCTTCTCAGAACAGCACCCCACAGCCCTCCAAATCCTGGTGCAACTTCTTAGGCAAAAAGGTATAGCAAGAGTCCTATGGGTACTACGCCCTCCCAGTAATGGAGGAGGAGCATAATCTACTTCAACCACAAACTTATACACAATGACGAAGATTACTGCCTGAAGCTTATCTCGAAATACCAGGACCCAAGAAGGAACAGAAACAGTTAAATTCATTGTATATTAATTTCTCCCTTGTATACAACAGGAGTTACATGTGAAACTTTCTAATACTGTGCTGATCTTCAGGTAGGTAGGTACAGAACACAAACATCAGAACATCTGCATTTATATCAGGAAACCAGCACATGTTGTAATCAGCTTAGGATGAGAGAAAAACAAGTACTTCCTAGTCCTATCTGACTGAAAGCCATTCTTTGTGCCCTCTCCCATAAAATATCACATGTATATTCCTTGCCAAAGACATCTGTTTCCAGTAATGCACTTTTTTTCCACTATATTTGGATTCTGTGACCTTAGACAAGTGAATATTAGCACAACACTTTGGTTTATCATACCTGAAAAAGCACTGTTTAATTTATTAATATAAGCACATGCATTTGTGTAAATATATTTACATTTATAACAAGATCAAGTTTTATTCACCAGCAATTTAAAAAACATTTTATATAGTTTTTTCTCTGAACTGAAAGTAGCTCTTCACTGGTTAAGTTGTAAATTCAACTTCCAATATAAATGAAACAAAACAGTTATTAAAAGTTCGAGTGAAGTATTATGGCTACCTGATACTGTAAATGATAACAGAAGTAGCATGTTAGATAAAAAAGAATCGTGTATTAACAGCTAATAACATTACCAACCTCATTCATCTTTTCTTCAAACTCAGCCAAAGCCCTGGATCCTTTCTTTTTCTTTTCTAGTTGCTCTTTCACTTCTTCCCTGTATGAAAAGGATGATAGATCACAATTTTTACAATTAAAAATACCTTCTTCAATGTCTAACTTTTCTGTAGTTTTTTTGAAGTTTAGCCTTGGTTGAACTTCCAAGAGAAGAATGAAAGCATCTTACACGTTACACATATGGTAACCTAACCCAAATAACTTAAGTACAGTAGTTAAATCCCTCCAAAAGATCTAAAGCTAACTTTGCAATTAGGTAAATTGTTCTCTGATGTCTCATGAGGGCAGGCAAAGGGATTGAACATAAGGAAAGTTGCTGATAACATCTCAAAGTGATCGTTTTGTTGGGTAGGGTAAACTGGATTCTAAGAATATACCAGCAAAATGGTTCTTTTAGAAATTAATTTGTTTACAAATTAAATATATCTACAAGGTTTAGATATTACAATTTGTGAAAGAGGTAAAATGACATTTTCCTCCTCTGAGAAACTGTTGCCAAAAAAATACAAACAAATGAGAAATACACATTTCAAAATGAAATTCTATTGATTTTTTAAGAGGAGATTGAATACATGTTTAGAAAAGAATACCCTGGCCAGAGACAAGGAATCTTTCATAATCTGTTACTGGATATTCTACGGAGAAGGTAGGTACCAGTGACATTTTAGTGTAAGAGGGAACAAATCTTTTACTTAAAAGCTCAAAAGGGTAAACAGTTACTGCCACTTACCATGTTGGTCTTGGCCTGTTCAGGTAGTCTTGTATTGTTGGTCCTGAATTTGGGGCAGGACCTCGTGCTCTGGCCATAGCTATGGGATTCATATAAGCCTTAAATATGAAACAACAAAAAGAAATACAAAATTCTTCAGTTACACCATGATTCCAAAATATCTTGTTTGTTCTTCACAGAAACTTTTTATCACTCCCTGAAAAATAATTCTGACTTGTTTCCAAGAATGTAAAGTATTTAGCTAAACTGAGTTGATTCAGCCTGGCAGAAAGACTCAGGTAAGTGCTGTCTGTCAGTTGGAGTTATACTGTGGCAGAAAGAGCTGACCCACAAAAAGACCATGTTCCTTACAATAATTCCCTTCCTTAAGCAATGATTTTCTAAACTAGAATAGTATCATGATTTCTGAAATATTCTTCCTTGGGATATAGAAAATGTAATTAAATTTCAGCTCTCACTCTCTGGGACAACTGATCCTCTGCCTTTAAAGTTCTGTTCAAAATTGCTGACAAGAGAGTCATTAAATTCTGCATGAAATTTCTTACACCAAAACAAGCAAGCAGTGGCACTTTGCTACAACTGTGCATGTATGAAAATTCTGTGACTTAGAGCTATTTTAAGGAGGAAAAAACCCACAAACCCCAAACATACGTAACCCAAATGTTATGAGGGATTCCGTATTTCAAGCCCATGCATCCTCTTTGTGCTACAAAAGGTTAAATTAAAATTTAGAGTTCATAATCCACCTCGGCAGTTAATGGAAAAACTCTTCCATAATTTATGCCAACAACATTTTTGTTCATGTGAAAAGGAGGTACATATACCCCCTCATCTCATTGGCTTTTATCACTATGCCATCCCAACATTTTACTTCTGCAGAACATAACACACTGTTCTTACTGTTCAGTTTGGAGATGAGAAAAAGATCAAACAGCAAAAAAACCTACTTGCTTTGGTTGCCCAATCTGAGGCAATTTTTTAAAGAGTACAAATTGTAGATCCAACGCAAAGATTTGACCATCTGTGTAGCTCTCACATGTCCAACACTGCTTTTTATCAGGCATTCAGAAACCACCATGCACAGTAAGCGAGCACTTGTGAAAGCTGGCAGAAGCAGCAGCTTCTGCCTCCCCTCCTGTTGCTCCCACTGCAGAAGCAGTGACCACAGGAATGCTGAGTTTCTGGACAGGACTGCTGAGTTTCTGGACAGGACTGCAAGCAGGCTGGTGGCCTTCAGCTCTTGAGGATACATTTAGTCCTGGAAGAGGCACTCCCAGGCTCTGCCTGGTATGGGGCATCTGGCTGGAAAGAAGCACTGCCCACACGAGTCTGGCTCATATCCATCAGCTGGACCACTCTGAAGCAATCCAAGGACTCTTTCAAGTGGAGCATTTTTTGATTCAAGTTGACTTTGCAACTCCAAGGGTGACCTCTTCTGCCATTTCTTGGAGCTTTGCTTTGTTGCTTTAATTCACACAAAAAGGCTAACTAACATGGGCCAATAAACACTGAGGTGTGCCAACCAAAACAAGTAGCAGATGGATGTATGCACTCAAGTAGTTACAACACTTAAAAAGGCATTCACATAACAAATCCAAAAATGAATAAAACTTCTGTAATTCAGCTTTGAGAGGAAAAGGAGCTCCTTTAGGAATGCAGGACAGCACTACTGGAACACTGTTTTCACTAAACAAAGGTATGAGATGTATTAGATCCATCAGAAACTTGGTTTACTCCAGGGAGCACACTGGTTACCCTTTGACCTTTTGGCTACCATTTAGAAATTTGTATCTGAAAGCTCTTCTTATACAATTATTTTTTAAAAATGAGGTCTCTTGCTGCTCTTAAATAAAAATTAGCTACTTTGCTACCTGAGCTAACAAGTAATGAACACCTCACCACCTCCCAACAAAACTCTCTACCTGCAGAAGAGGCTACAGCTGTCAAATGTTGATTTTCTACTTGCTCAAACTGCCCCTGGACAACCGGCTGGGAAGCTTCCTCCCTTCAGTGGCTTTCTTTAACTTTACCACAGCAAGTACATAATGACTGTGTACTGCTCTGTACTCCACGATGAGGAAATTTATGTCTTAAAACGTGGTCTTATAATTTCAACCAGGTTTATTTATGAAGAATTACTTCACCAATAAACATTTCTGAAAAATATTTGCACTACTTTGCCAAACTGCATGTCACTAGCCAAAAGGAGCATGGAAATGCACCGCCAATAAAGAAAGTGATTGTACATTAATTTTCTTCTTTCAGCAGTTTGCTCAAGCAGATATTAACAAAGGTATTTGCTGCAAAGCTTCCTTGCTCATGAGAATTGTAAGGCACCTTCTGTCAGGCAGGATTCTCTGGGCAAGCAACTATTACTGCCTTGCAAGTACCCTGTAGATGTGAAAAATGCATGTTTATTTTCCATCTCCAAATAGTCAAAAACGATGGTGGGTGTATTTAAGAAGGAACACGGCAGAGAAATAACAGCAGAAATCTCTATGATCATACATGAGGAGCAAAGGGTCCTATATTATAACTTGTCTCTACTAGAAGCATGATGGCATAATGAACCTTATACAGGAACATAAAGATTTGCTGGCATTGGTAGGTATATCCCAGCTGTCCCATTAAAAGAAAATTAAGAGTAAATAAATACACACCTGAAAACCTTACAGTACATTTCAACCATAGATCCAGTCTTGGAGCCTAATACACTGTCAACTCTTTCTTAGTAGACTCCATTTTTTGGATATGTCAATAAAGCAATCAAAGAGACTTTGCCATGTATCTGTACAATACCTGAGTCTTTCATGTCTATTATTATACTATTCCACCAAGGTATGCAAAGATGTGAATGGATCTCAGTACAAACTCATAGCATATACGAGAAAGAAACAGAGAAAGGGAAAAAATAAAAGTATTATGATTATGATTTGTGTTTAGTCATAAAATTCAGCAGCAAACTTACAATGTTGAAATGATTGCGAGTAGAAGGTGAAAGGCTAACTGGTACAAAAAACATTTCAAGAAAAATAGGAGGAAAGATGAATGTGTTTCAGTTATGTATGAACTCAGGCTCTGCAATCAGGTGTGTAGAAGCACATTTTTTATCTGCTGAGCGCTGGCTCCCGAGTCAGCAGAGTGCTGCGTAAAGCTCAATTTCAGATCTCTCAGGTATAGCCGAACGCCAAGTTTAAGGAAATGCGGCTTAGCAAGGATTAGAGCTACTTCAGCGAGCGCTGCAACTCCCATTGGGAACATTTTATTTTTGTACGGATCGGGCCAGCATCTCATAATCACCTTCCCTCGACAGACCACAAAGCAGCCGTCAGTCACGATGCTGCCGGATTTGACAAGGCAATCAGAGGTTCTGCCAGGGAGCCTCGAGCACGTGCCGAGGGAGGGACAACCCACCCACACGGGGCTCCGGCAGATCCCGGGGCGCCGCCGGGCCGGGCGGAGCGAGGCGCCGGGCACGGCCCGCCTTTGTCGCCCGCCGGCGGGGCCCCAAGCGCGGCCGGACCCCAGTCCCGGCGCCGTGTAC
>VZRV01005918.1:64327-143327 GCA_013398115.1 Falcunculus frontatus | reverse complement strand
CAGTCAGATACAGAATCACCGAATGGGACAGGTTGGAGGGGGCCACAGTGGGTCGTCTGGTCCGACCTCCCTAATTAAGCAGGGTCGTCTTAGAGCACATGTCAGATGATTGTGTCCAGACGGTTCTTGAATATCTCCAGTGAGGGAGACTCCACACCCTCTCTGGACAATCTGTTCCAGTGCGTGGTCATCTACACAGTAAAGAAGTTCTTCCTCATATTCAGGAGGAACTTCCTGTGCATCGGTTTCTGCCCGTTGCCTCGTGTCCTATTGCCTGGCACCACTGAGAAGAGCCTGATTCATCGTCTTGGCACCCTCGTTTTAGATATTTATACATATTAATGAGGTCCCCTCTCAGTGTCTTCTTGAGGATGAGCAGGTGCGGCTCCCTCAGCCTTTTTTCCTAAGAGAGATGCTCCTGTCCCTTCACCATCCTCGGAGCCCTTCGTTGGACCCGCTCCAGGAGCTCCATGTCTTCCTTCTACTGAGGAGGCGCCAGCGGGGCGAGCGCCGGGACAGCCTTTGTGAGGGGGAGCGGGGGGGGCTCTGAGGGAAGCCCTGGTGAAATGTAAATGTGCACTTGTACCCTGGGGCGCCCGTCTGGAATCCGCCTCCCAGGAGAGGGCAGATTTCGTGGTTGAGAGGTTTGTCTCCTCTTGATCCATCTAGTGGTCAGTTACAGAGGGAACCGCAGTGTTCCTTTTGCCTTCGGTAGATGCATAGACTAAGGTGTTATGAAATAGCAGCCTGCCCTGACATAGAATTCAATGAAATTGGGCCCTATCTCGGCGGGAGGGAGGGAAGAAAAAGAAAAAAAATGAGCGTGTGCTCATCCCTCGTTAGCCATCTGCACTGAAAAATAAAGCATTGTAATATCGGCAGGGTTAATATTACATTAGGTTAATGGAAGTGCTAAGACAAGCCCGTTAGTTATCAGGATCTACTCAGAATTTCAAATGTCCTTTTCTCCAAGCATTACCACTAAAAATTACTGCATGTTAGTCACAGCTTTGTAAAAAAGGAGAAAAGTAATCACCTGTTAATATGTTAATCATACCAAGCACAAATGAGTTTTGTTACTGAAATAGCTTTGCTGTCTTCATACTTGGGAAGAGCTGGAAAAATTGGCGAGCCCACGGGAATTTGTGATACCAAATTGCTTAGTAAAACCAAGAGCAGCCTGTGAGGAACAAGAAAGAAACTAAGAAAGTGACTATACTAGATTTGCAAGTAAAATTTGTTCAGCTGCAAATTAAATTTAGTGTTCAAAATTACAAGATAGTGCATAAGGGAACTTTTATTCCTCAGAAAACAGCTGGTATGTTCTAAAACAAGGATGGCTACTTTGGAAACACACCAGGCAGAAGTTCTCGCTGAGCTGCCTGGAACGCTGGAGAAGTACATTGAAAACTACAGAAATAAATAGCATTAAAATACATACAAAATGAGGTTAGGAGTGTGAAGCATGGTGAAGTCCTTACCCCAAATGCATGTTCAGATTTGGACGATTCTGGAGTTACCCCCAAGCAATCCAGTTTCAGGTGGCTCCCCCATAGCACCGCACACCTGTAGGCTGTCCCCACTGCTGCGGCAGCCCCGGGAGGCTCAAGGGTGTCCCCCGGTTTGGGGCACAGCTCTGTGTGTGTGTCCCCAGGTTCGGGGCACAGCTCTGTGTGTGTGTGTCCCCATGCTGGCACAGCGGTCGGGCTGCAGGGCTCTGGCTCAGCTGCAGCAGCAGAGGTAATGCCCAGGCTGTGTCAAGTCTGCCGTGACAAAATGACTCTTCACAAATGTTTTGACCAAAGTTGAGCTAAGAGAATTCATTCATCTTACGCTTTGTGCTGTGAGGCTTCGAGCCTGGTGCCAGGAAATAGGAAAACTTGCAGTGGCAGGAAGGCAGGGGTGCAGAGTCCCTCCCTATGCAGGCACTGGCGAGGAGGGAGTGCTGTGCTAGGCACTCCACAGTATTTTAATTAGACCCCAATTAGCTTTTCTTCCCCAGGCTGTGAAGGCTTGAAAGTCCAGCCAGACAAATCAGATTCCTAAAAATGGATGAAAATACTTAGGGGAAGGACTTCTGTGTGCTAGGAGACTAAAAGATGACCTTGTTTATCAAAGGGATGGGAGATGGAGGAGCAACACAAGTGATGAGTTCAAAATGAGAACTCATACAAATACTGTAAAAGTCTTACTTTCTGGTTTTCAGTAAATGGCAGGCAAATGACAGACAAAGACTGCATTTAAAATTATTTTTAAATGAACATTTGTTTCTATGGTGCTAACAGACGTGACACCTAGTGTCATTAGATAATTTTGAGGCAAGGAGTATAAGACCTTTTATGTGGGTAGTGGGAAGAGTAACATATATGCTTTTTCCCACAAGGTCCTTAGTATTTTGCTTACTGGATTTTTTTTTTTAAATATAATTTTCTTTTCATAATTGGGTCTTATGAACTCACCTTCTTACAGGGCTAGGAAGAAAATTCCCATGTGAAGACTTTGTTCCATAACTGTCAATAGACTGTTGGATTTTCTTTTGTGGTGTCTTGCTCTGAGCACTATCAGAGATAAAGCACCAGACAGTATCCAGATCCCTATGGTACCTTTTATGTAATGTTACATATTTCCATGATTTTTCCCTTTTTCACAATGCATTAGCTATGGCTAATATGGGTATCTGTGACTCTGGCCACACTGCAGTTCACTTTGTGTCAGTCCCTCGCTGGACTGCTGCTCATAATCTTATAATGTGCTTAAAGACTAATTTGGAATGTCACATAATGTAAAGGTAGCTTTTTATTTAAGTCTGTGTTGCACCTGCAGTTTATGTAACTATGCTTGTAAAAGACTTTCATGGTTCCTTCAGGTTTCCAAGGGCAGCACAAGGTTTTGATTTTAAGTTATAATCCTTTGAGGCTTTAGGGTCTGGTTAGCTCTGCAGCCATTTCTGGCTCTCTGTCAGCTTTCATCCAGAAGCCAACATCTCTTTGAATGCTTGAGCTGATAGTTTTTAGATTCCTGGATCTGGTGGCTCCTTGGAGGCTGTATTAGTAGAAGCTACTTGTATCCTCCTCTAAAGAGAACTTAATGAACTTTACAATCAGCTGAAGCTGTATTTGAGGTGTTTTGATGAGGACTTTTTGGTTGAAGTAAAACCAGAAAAAAATGCAGCTTATTTTAAGAGTCTGATGGGTCATTTAGTATTTGACTCAAAACATACACTTTTATCGTTTCTATATACCCAGAATTGTTACTAGCCATATTTATAGCCAATCAAGAAAAAACAGTCAATTAACAAAGTGTGCTCAGCTCCTTAAGAGACGAAGATGAAACCAGCAGAATTTTTAGGAATACAAAAATACCATGCACGTTTAGCACAACAGTTGGCTCAAATAACGTTTGGGAGAAATAGTGCATTTCATGGACAACTGAGAGCCATTACAGCTGAATTAAAGCACAGTTTGCCTAAACCAAAACCAAGATTTCAGTAAAAACAGACCAGTGCTGAATCATACAGCATCCTCAGCAATTGCAGCAATGTTTTGCCTTTGAAAGAAAAAGTAAACTCTCAGATTCTAATTTTTTAAAAATGGAATTCATCCTAGGTAAGCAAAATACCTAGGAATGAGTAACTGGGATAAATGAAGGTAGGTTTTTATAAAGCTGCTATATAGTAAGGTGCTGGGAAAGGTGTGCACTTGCTCATGTTCCTGTGTCTGGTTGTGTGTGTTTGCTGATTTTCTAGAATACACAGGGTATTGAGAAAAACACTTGGAAACATAAAAACTAGAAACCAATGTTGCTAATTTTCTGTATTTAATATACAATACTTACTGCATTTGTATTCATTTTACATTTTTAGAGAAAAGAAAAATATAGCTAGAAGGGTGAAGCAGTATTAAATACAAAACTAATTTTTTGCCTTTTTACTTTTCAATAATTTGGGAACTAAAGAGAACTAGACACTGTGAAAATTTTTATTATATTGATTTTCATACTGAACCCTCAGCACCCAACAATAAATACACAACTTTGCTTTTCTTGCACTGCCAGCAGCAAAACGTTCAGTTCCAAAGGACTGTAATTCTGATATAATACATTATTGATAACTTTCTGTGTGCCTTAATTTAATTCTGCTGTATTGACACGTTAGTTTTGCAGTCAACCATCTTTACAAACTTGTAAAAGCTAAAGAATATGTTAATACGGTAAGGTGCATGCTCCGATGAACTTCAATGCAGTCAACGTAAAGTAGCCCAGCTGAGGGTGTTCTTAAAGCAGAAAGCCCCATAGGGTGAAATTTGGGACACAGAGAAGGCATGCAGTTAGATCAAAGGGCTTTGTTCAAAAGCTTGCAAAGGGAGCTCTAGAGTTTCCAAAGTGTCTGTGTTACTTCCCAGCCATTCTGTACAGCAGAAACATACTTTTTCTCAATGTGTATATGGTAATCAGCAGCTGTGCAAGAAGAGGTGAGAGTCTGCAAGATTTCCTGTATAGCAATGGTGCAAGACTTTTATATACCACAGTTCACATGCTGTAGTCCCTTGATGTCATATTGATGACTAAAAGGTAAACCAGTATATTTGAGTAACAATTCAATAAATCATTGTTACATTTTCCTGTACCTCTGCAGGTGATACTGTATTTCACACATAAGTGATTTTAATGCTGAATGTAAAGAATGTAAAGAACACTGACTAGTAACTATTAAGCACACAGAATAAAAAACAAAATGATGCACCTTTAAAAGAAACAGTAACACATGCACCTTTTCATGTTTGTACCCTGATTAAAAGATCATCATGAATTTCAAGTATGAAATGATACAGTGAAATCATGTCCTGTGAATAGGTATCAATGGTAGCCTAGGTAGTACAGTTTGCACTGTAGGTAACTTTCCATCTTGAGAAACAGAATCCTACTGCATATGTAGGTAAAGTGACTTGAAATACTAAAACCTGACATGCCAACTGTTGCACTGGTTTACACTGACACAATGCTGTAGAAGTCAACAGGACTATGCTGATTTTCACCAGCTGAGTATATGCCCTAAGGTGAACGAAGAAATGCATTCCGAACTGCTTTGCATGCTTTCCTTGAATTATCAAATCCTTGACAACTCCAGAGCAAATGATATTTTATGACAAAAAAAGATGAAAAAAAGAGAAAAAAAAAAAAAGCCGAACAGCATTAGCCTAGCGGCTGTTTTAATTTTCTGATTTTGCTTTTTTTTGTAAATTTGTACTGAGAATGAAGGTACCGAGAGAGATTTTGATTTGCTAATGGATGTTGGTCTGGTGTAATATCAATTAATAAAGTTACTCTGGATGTGTCTCAGAAGCTGTCGTCACTGTTCATAGTATTCTGTAAACCTGAAACCACAAGTTTTAATAATGCCTTTTGAGAACATAACTTATCTTGCAGATTCTGAAACCAGTATCTCGTGAGAGTTACAAACAGGCTTAACTTTATATGACTTTTGTCAACTTCAGTGGGATTTGTAAAGTGTAAGGTAGGCACACATGGAGCAGTAAGAACTGAATATTATTTCTGATACATGTCTGTACCAGCATCCTGCTTTTCTCCACATATCCCAATGCCACTAAGAAGTGCAATTCTGACCTTTTGTATAAAAAAAGCAATGAATAGAACTTTTTAGAGAAATAATATAACTAGAGTTAAGATTTTTATCACACATTACAATTTATATAGTATTCTTGCTGATTTACTAAGCTTAAGTATCTTTATACAGACCTGAGCTGCCTAACACTGAAATTTGTAGACTTAGAAGGCCAAATTCTTGGTTTAATTTAACTGTAGCCAGTGGAATTACAACAAGAGTAAATCATGCTAAATGATTTAAAATACTTCAAATCTCCAGTCCTATTTCATGCAATCGTCCATCCACAAAAAAACCCCCCAAAACAAACCACCACCTAAATTTGCTGCCTTTATGCTTTTGTTTAGGCAACAACCTTACTTCAAGCCTGGATGGGCAACTTTATCACTGCAAAAAACTTTCTTCAGTTAGATGCTGCACAAACTTGGCCCCTGGCTTAAGCATCTGGAGTCAACAGATACTTGCTGGGCCTTCTACAAACAAACTAAAGCCAAAGGCAGCCTACATAATGTTTTCTAATTTTAGTTTTTCAGACAACATTCCCCCACTATGTGTAAAATTAGCTCTACAATAGCATTTCAAAGTAATCTGGTTATTCCTTTACATATTAAAACAAAAAAAAATGCTCTAATGCTTAAAAAATACTAAATCTGAACGCATATACTACTTTAGTTGCAAAACTCAATGTACAGTATGAAGCTTATTTATTATTTTTTCAGACTGATCTATCTTCCAGCCTCTCTAAGAATCTAGCTTCACTTCAACAACCAAAATGTATACTAAATGCAAATAAAACAATAAAGCAGCAAGACTCAACACATTTTTTTTTTGCAACTACCCTTTCACAGGACTAATGTGTTTTCATAAGAAATAATCCACTAAATCATAATAGCAATAATTTAGATTAATGTCAAATAACTTGAAGATAAATGTGTCCACATCTTCCATAAACACAGACCCCATTTATTGGTGTCCTGGTGCTGTTATTAACCATGTGTCCTCACAACTACAGTCAGTTACTAAAGGAAAGCCTTTTTCTGCAAATACTTTTTGTGAGCAACTATACTCAGATGAGAAAGCCCTCTCTGCTCTGGGGGACTGCTCAGCTGAGGTACAGTATTGGTGTCTCTGCAGACTTAGGCCTTCAGACTGAAGAGTATCAACCTAGTGAGGAAGTACAAATACACACTGTAACACAAAAAGTAGAAGACAGACATACAGAAGAAAGCACCCTGTGATGCCTTTGGGAGTTATAAACATCACTTCCAAAGTATACAGTTCCAACTTGTAACACAGCATTCTGAGGGTGTAATTTTTCTTTAACTAGAGCATTCAAAGACATTATACTTTTAAAGCTGTTCAAAGTAATGCAATAAAATATTACATTAACAATAAAATTCGTATGAGATTCAAGGGCAGATATAGACCACTTAAATGAATTGGAATTAAATGGACCATAAATACATTAATCTGAATGCTTGTGAAGAATTTACAAGGAAATCAAAGACTGCAAGGAGGAAATGAATTTTCATCTGTGGGCTTGGTTTCAGTGACAAAATTATACAGCTTTGTACAGAAAACAGATTCTATTGGAAAGATTAACGGCACCTTTATATTTTCCCTATCTTAAGTATTTTAAAATGTGTTTCTTGCCCTAGCAGAAGGGACTGCCTTGCCTGTGAATGGTACCTGGCTAAGACTCCTTGAGACTCTTTCAGTCCGTGTTTCAATTGGAACTGGCTCTCACTCCTTACCGAAAGGCACCGTCATAATGTAAACTTTGTTTGCTCACATTGCTGTGACTCCAAATGGGTTGTAGGAAGGGAGTTCAATCTCCTGGCAAAGAGGTTTTGAACACTGTGGAGAATGACAGTGAGGTCTTTAACAGTGCTTAATGAAAGGCAGATGTCATGGATGTTGAATTCTACTTGTTGGAAGTAAACAGAGACAACTTCACTCTCATGACCAGTGACAGGACTCGAAGCTGAGTCAGGGGAGGTTTAAGTCTGATATCAGAAAAAGATCCTTCACCTAGAGGGTGATTGGGCACTGGAGCAGGCTCCCCAGGGAAGTGGTCACAGCACCAAGCCTGGTTCAGAGAGAGTTCAAGAGGCATTTGGACAACATTCTTAGGCACATAGTGTGATTCTTGGAGTTGGACTCAATGATCCTGATAGGTCCATTCCAACTCAGCATATTCTATGATTCCCTTAATATTGACCACTACAGAGTGATCCAAATTTTCAGACAGTGCTGGCCTTCTCTCTTTGTGAGATGGTAAACTATAGGCTAATGCTTTTTTTTCAACCTACTACGCACAATAGAAAGGAGAACGGCAGTGGTGGTGGTGAAATAAAACAAATCAAAACACAGCTGGAACACCACAGGGTTGCTAGACATCTAAGGAGAAAAAGCTTCTAATCTCATGATGCTGCAGTCCTTCTATCATGTTATGATAGGTAACTTCTGTTCAAAATGTGCATAGCAACCAATACTTTCAGACAAGCACATCCCCCCTGAGCTTACATAAGCCACCTTGTACAGCCTCATATCGACAAACTCCTTGCCAGCATCCAATTTCTGATGTACCTTTTGTCGTAGTTGCAACCCATGGTTACAGCCACCTTTATTAAAAGTGACTCCAAGATAAAGTTCCTGCAAGAAATCATGGAGGGTTTTGGTCTTGTCAGAAAAACACTTCTTATTTTACTAGCATGCTGCAGGCTCAGGCTATGTTTTAAACCCAGTTCAATGGACTGTTTTCTATCACAGACGGAGGATGATTGTTTGAGATACACAATATCTACCCTGAATACAGCATTTTGTCTTTTCCCACAGAATGTCCAGAATTCAGTGTCATCCCTTTTGTGTAGTGGGAGAATTTTCTTAGGGGAGTTCTTATATCACTGCTGTTTAAAATGCAAAAAAATAAAAGTCAACTGTCATAGAAACAGTAAACATACTGCCCCCTTTAGATCCTGGGAAGACTTTTCCTCAGGAGAATACTTGTGGCAGGGCTCTGTACTTTAAACTGCCATAGCCAAAAGGGAATGAGCTTGATTACCGACATGAACACAACCTGTCTTGAGAGCTGGCGATTGTTGCATAATTGCTCCACCCCATGCTAGGAGGAATCCCCTCCCCGGGAACAGTGATCCTGGGGAAGGCGAGAAGAAGCAGGGTAAGCAGCAGGAGGCTGGCATTGCTAGTCTTGTTTGTATCCATAGAAAACTTCTGTATAAAAGGAGCATCATTGTGTGCTCTTGTAAAAATGTGCATGACAGACAGTTTTTCAGGGATCTTCTGTACTTAGTAAATGAGGTTTTGAATCAAAAGTTGTTTTGGCTGATCAATTGAACATTATGTTCAATCTAATTTATTCTAGCTCATTGCTTTGCTTGAACCAGAAAGTGTGAAAGTAGCACACACTCTGCCATATTCTACTGTATTACTTCCCTGTTCCTAATGAGAAGCAAGGAAAAACTAGAGGACAAATCACTGGCTGGCTAAGACTGGAAGCTACAGAGTCTCAAGGTAGTAATTTAGCTCACAGCTACTTCAGTGGTAGTGGAAGTACCAGCAGGGTCAGATACAAATGATAGCTAATTGTTGCTGTAGTAAGAGGAAGCAGGGAAGTTGGAAAACTGCTGAGGAACAGACTCCTCAGGGCTTCCTTCACAGTGTCACTGAAGGATGATCTGAGATAAGGAAAGGATCACTTGAGTGGCTGAGTAATTTACCACTACATGTATTTAACAAGTGCCAGAGAACTACTGTGTAGAATTAAAGGTTTCCCATCCCTGGAACTGTGAAATTTGTCTCTGGGCCAAGTCTAGTTGCTCATGCTTAATGGAAGGACCAAAATTAGCCACTCTGTGCCAACACTCACCCTGCCACCCACGCACATAGTCTGAACACAACAAAATGCCATGCAGGCCTCCTATCCTGCATTTTTGGAGGTGGCATAACAACAGTTAACAGTAGCTCTCATGTTGGCAGAGCAGCTCAGAAAGCTCACTCCTACTCTACAGCCTACAAAAAGTCTTTTCCCATAGCAGATGATTTTGCACTATTATTTGCACTGGGTGTTGTACAGACTTGCTAAGCTCTCAGACTTGCTCCTGTAAGATGGTGAACCAGCTGGACTGATCCAGCAAAACTTGCATGTGGATAACCCTATCAAAATCCAAGTGTGCAAAACCACGCCTTTGGATGACCAAAGGATTTTCAATTTGCAGCAGGAGTCAACTTCTAATGCACAACGCTGCACACTAATAGACACTGTCAGTGGCTCTCCAGTGTCTGCAGCTGAACTACAGGCACTGTCTCTGTGGACAGCTTAATCTGCTCTCAAGCTGTCTCATAAGACTTTTTTTTATATCTACCCAGAAAAAGCTCTAGCTTATGCAAAATTTAAAAAATAGAGCTGTTGCTATGTTGAAGAACTGCACTGGAACTCACGACTTGAGTTGGCATAAGTATCTAGAACTAAAATCCCTTTCATGAGTCTTGCTTTATCATCTTATGCTTATGAAAGTGAATGACAGGAGAAAACAAAACAACTGGTAAAAAGTCTTCCCCCTATGCTTATATGTAACTTTTCCACATAGTGAAACTCACTTGCCAACTCTCCTACTTTCTGCCCATTTTTTCTATCTTTCCATCGCATCACAGTTTTCCTCCTTCATCTAGCTACTCAAAATTGATCCTAACATTAAAAAACTGGGGGTTTACTTTTTTAAAAGAAGGCTGAGAATTAGCATAACATGATATACATTTGAAGCATGGAATAAAATGAAGCGCTCCATACTGTTGAACATTAATTTCAAACCCTTTAGGAGTAATTGTACAAAGGAATCTGTCTGTGAAAATTCATTTTCCATTCAATAGCAGAGACTGTTCTCTGTCTAGATTTAACCTGAGCATGTCAATGGGAGCAAGTATCCATGTGAACACTAAAAAACATGGTTTTTTCAGGCATGTGGATGGGTTTAAGGTGCAGAAAGCTAATAGAGTGAATGCAAATTCGGCTTGCTCAAAAATGGACAGTGAGCTTGAGAGCTTTACAACATATCCTTGTAGACACCAAAGTAAATCACAAGTTTAACATGATGTGTTTTCCCATCTCCTTTCAAACAGTACAGGTTGCTTTAGTGCAAATGAACATTGAAGTGGTAGTTTGAATAAATTCATACTTGGATGCTTTTCTTCCATAAAACCCTATCAGTTTCAATGCTTATTTAATACACATTGCTTGCATTTACATTTTTCACATTAAAAATATGCTCCTATTCACTCATCCTGACAGTATTTTCTGAATAGTTCCTTAAAATCTCCTTTTTAATCTTTACCAAGTGTCAGTTGTTTGTGGGTGATTTTTTTTCCCTTTTTTTTTTTTTCTTTTTCAAAGAAGGCTGTATATTTTGTCTGGTCCTTTCTGGAAACAACCAATCTGCTCTACCACAGTCACCAACAATCAAAATACTATAGCAGAACTTCTTACTTTCTCTAGCCTTGCAAAAGTCTCATTAACATTGGGCTGAATAAAACCCATCAGTATATTCCAACACAAATAAAATATGTAATGTGAAGGGAGAAAGACCATAAGGTTAAGGAGTTTTGATTTATCTTTGCTGTTTTACACAGTCCTTCAATGAAGGCTGGAAATCCAAATATTACAGAAGCTTCCACAGCACTTTTAAGTCAAAGCAAATTTTCCACTAACTTTACTCACAGCAACCTTGGGTTTTTCTGCCCAGAAAGCAAAAGGCTCATCTTGGAATGGTTCTGGTTAATTTTAATTTCTGATGAGTACATGAAGAACTCATGGTATCTACTCAGCCTGGAAGAATCACTTTTGAGAACAAGTTCCCACTTGATTCAGTTTTGTTTGGGTGCCTATCACTGAATTAAAAACATACACATCATTTTTCAGGAATATTTTTTAATGGGAAAATATATGAGTTTCAAAATTTTGAGTGTTACAGCTAAAGTAATGATTTTCAGCTGGTTTCCCCAAGAGTCTAATGAGCCATTTTTCATATTATTTGTGCACACTACTCTTAAGTGGTCTTTATGGTTTTTATATCTTATATATATTGCATATCAGAATGCAATACTTGCTAAGCTTCAAACTAAGGGGAAGAAACAACACTTGGCAATAGCATATTTGTCAGTTTGTATGTCCACATCTTTCTTCTTTTAATGGCCTAGTTAATCTCAAATCAATGAGAAAGCTTCTTTCTGTTTTACATAAATTATTGAGATTTGATGGTTACAGAGTCTAGTCCAGAAACTAGAATTCTATTACAGCCATTATCTAATAAATTGCAAGACACAGATAAGAAAACAACCAGCTCACAAACAAAACTCCAATTTGAGTCCTACAGCCTGTTAGACTGTTGAAATTGTAGTCATGTTTCTGTACATCTGAACTGTACTTGCACAAAAAAAACCGGATATGAAAATAAAACTTGGAAGCTTAAACATATAAAATCCCATTTACTTTTCTAGAGACTGTTTCTGAATTTTTTCTTCATTGAAAGTAACCTGTATACTCAAGGCTTAGTAATCAAAAGGAAGTAAAAATGATAGCTTATTGATAGTCAGTTATTGAAGATTTCACCTCTCTGTGGAAGTAAAAATATATTTTGTAAATTTCCCCCCACTACTGCAGTTTGGAAAAACGCTTTTTCTAACATACTCATTTCAAGAAGATAATTTACACATTTTAAAAAGTGTGAAATCCTGTTAACAACAAAAAAAGATCTTGATATTTAGAAGCAGTTTTGAAGCAATAAAATAAATATGTTAGGTTCTAAGCTTGCAATCAATTCAAGCTTCAAGCACAAAACAACAAAATCACTCAAATAGCCTAGTATCTTCTAATTCACATTGTATATAAAAGTCAATCTAATCCTGAACCTACTGCATATGAAAAATACTAGCCAAGTGGTTCTATAAAACAGAGTTCTTAGAATAAACTTCCTCATAATTCAAATTAAATTGTCTTATACATGGAACATAATTAATCTATGTGGCCTTTTAAACCAAACTGTGTGGTTTCTGATTCATATACATATTTGACAACTGATGTGTTTTCAGTTGTGAGTCAGGTAAGTGCTCCAAGTTTGCTGGCTAAAAGACCAAAACAGCATGTTTTCTCTTTATTTTCCATATTAAAGTTGTTCTAATACCTAACAGCAGAAAGAATTATATGTATAATAAAACACGCTTCTCAGAGACAGTGAGTGAACCTGTGAAAAGCAGCAAGGCACAATATTTTCTTCTTACTCACCAAAACAACCACTGAGTATAAAAACCAAATAAGAGTTATCATGCTGGAAACCCTCCCCTATGCAGAAGATGTTCAAATGCTGCAATTTCGTGACTCCTTTCATTAAAAAGGCTCTGTACACATAGCACTAAACTTCATTTTTTTGCAAACATGACACCCTCATTTTTTGCCGTGTTTTATAACAGAAACAGAAGGAAAAGATGCTCGATTATTGATCATTGTGCACTAATAGGCTGAAAAAAACCTGGAGTGTGGGCACAGCCCACACAGAAATACGCACAAATTCTATTTTTAGAATTTTACTAACCATACAAAAGGCAACACGGGTATACAAAACCAAGCCTAAGCAAGGAGGTGCACAGAGTTCTTGTCTCATCACTGATTTAGGCTGCGGGACTAAAAGAAGCAACATTTGGTAATAGGAATGTAGGGGACATTGACACTGTGTAGCTATGGAAAATTTGGAAGAATCTTGCTGGAAATAGCACCTGTGAACATCAATGAAACCTGTTTACATAAGGGAGCTGAAGGAGAAGAACAGGAAGGGTGGTGTGAGCATGGACAGGGAGAAAAGGGCTGCACCAGATGGATTGCTATAGTTCAGCAATTAGCACTTCACTAGCTGGCTTTGGTGATTTTTTCCTTGGCTATTGGGTCTGTTTTTTTCTGCAGAATTATGTAGTAGTGATTAAAAAAAAAAATGGGTGGGAGATAGAAATTTCTCCTTTCATTACTTAGAACACACTGTTCTCTGCTAAGAAGAGCACAGTGCCTGGTTGTGGGTGTTCTAGGAGCTATACTTAATACATCTTTTGTTATTCAGCATTTTTTAGCTGCTGCTGAACCACTCCTGTAGAACAGAAGACATACAGGCTTAGTTATCACTAAGAAGAATTGCACTCTGAAGTCTTATTTAAAGATGTACAAAGAGTTTTCATCACAGCACTTTCTTTTTCACATACACAATTCTTACATCCTACACATATGGCAGTAACGAATAAAGGTACTAAAATACTAGAGCTATACCAGTAAAATAAGAAGAGCAAGGGCATGGGTTTGAGCACAGTCCCACAGTTGTCTGTGCTGTCTAATTATAAACATGATTCCTGGCATGGTATTAGCCAACGACAGTGCTTTGCCCAGCCAGAGAACAGGCTTTCTCAGTTTACTAGTGTAAGTGAAGCCCCACATAGTTTGGCAGGGAAGACTGGAGTAAGATTAAGCCTATGGCATGTCAAATGGAATTTCTTCCTAAAGAGATTTGGAAAAGGAGGTAATTTGAAAAATTGTTGGTCCTTTGAAACCAGGCCCTTGCTACCACAAGGACCCCATTAGAGAAATATTTTCCCTAACCCTGCCAAGATAGAACTTAGATTTCTTGGTTTTGTTCCTGCCATTCCCACTGGAAAGATGTTCCAGAATGTGACCATTAATGCAGCCCTTTGCAAACTGTTCTCCTGAATACTCTCATTTATAACCTGATCCTACTATGTTAGACAACATACAGCACCATGTTGCAGAAGCTCTGCTTCTGATTCCATAAGCCAGCCCCTGTTTTTCTCTGCTGCTTTCTTAGCTCTTTGTCTGACACTACGATTGGGAAATACTGCTCCAGTAGTTAAATTCCTTGTGATTTCCACATTCTCATTCATTTTTGGGCCAACACTAACCTTTGGCTTAAAGTGTTCTCTCCCCTCCTTTCTTTTTTTATCCTAATAATGTCTCTACATTCAGCAACCATATTCTTTATTCTTTAGCTTTGCTAAGCTTAATAGAACAGATTCTTACATGGAACAGATGCACATTTCTATCTGAGAGTTTTAAGCCTAATTTGGAAAATATAATCTCCTCCTCTACATTTTCACCCTGTATTAGTTGGTGGAGAGCTCTGGGAGAGTTCCCTGAGCAGTTGCTGGGAAGGCACACCAGCTGAACGACCTGATAAGGTAGGTATGATAGATAGCTCAGCACTAGGTAAAATGTGGAATGTTTTCAAAAGTGCCAAACTCTGTAGAAAACTTTTCTAATCGCTACTGTTGCAAGAGTCTCCTGACTTTTGGCTCTGTTTGTTGTTCTAATTAGTGTTTAAAAATTATGAGCAAAAATTTCACTCTGGCCCATCTTCTCTGTGAATGTTAAAAATTATTCACACTCGGGTCCACTGACCCATACAGGAATACTGGTGGGACACCACCAGTGCAGTGGGTCTGCAGTTCCCCTTGGGTGTAGGAACAGAGAGAATGACAAAGGCAAGGCCAAGATTAAAAGGTTTGCTGCTGTGACAGCTTCCTGGCCTTCAGCTTGCTGCTCACAGAGCTTCCAAAATTCTGATGTTACGCATCTGTGGTATCTGTGTACAGATGCCTTGCGCATGCTCTTGCCAGGCCTAATTTGCAACTTGCCTGTTCATGCTGGTTACATTTTGCATAGGCTCATTCTGGGCATAAAGAAAAGCACGGTCCATTGCATGCAAGCATGCAAGTGGTCCTTTTAAAATCTGGCTTGTTTAAAGTAGACCTAATTTAACCATATATCACACGCTTAAGTGTCTAACAGTAACGAAAAACTTTGTCCAGGAGACAGATAAGATCCACTTACTATCCTAGCAATGGACCATGACCCAGACAGTGCAGATACCTGAAACGGAGTTAAAAGTGAAGTTTGCCACAGGAGCAAGAGACCTGCCAGTGAGATGGCTACAAATTCCCCTGTCACAACTGGAAAAGTTACATTGCCCAGATCACTGCTAAGGACCTGCTTCTGCCAAGCATGCCGTGGACGAGGATATAATGCTGGCTCACCACCTAGACAAGATGAACTAGAGATGAGGAAGAGAGAAGCCTAAGGGACTGTCACAGGAGTAAGCAAAGCTGGCTGCCTTACTTAGCATCACTTATACTCATTGGACCAATATTTCCCCCCAAGTCACGTCCAGGTAAATGCACTGAAGTCATGCTAGGAACCAGCTTTTACGGATTTAAAATATTTCTTTTTCCCCAGTACAGTATTAAAAAAATAAAAGTTTCTTTTCAAAATACTGAAAATATATTTTAGTTAAGGTAAAAATACTAAATATAAAAATTTCAGGTAATATTTAAAATAACTGTGCTATAAAGACAAGTGAATTGCTTAGTCATTTTGACATTCAATAATGACACATTAACCTTAGTGGAGAGACATGTGCCAGTATCCCCACATGGTGGTTTAGGAGAGAAGGTCATGCATTTCTGCATAGAAAACAAGCCTGCTTAGTAAGTGACATGTGAGGGATTTTGAAATGTTAATGTTCATGCACTTGTGATGCACTGGGGGGTGTTGCAGGTAAGGCAGCACTGTATACAGAGTACAATGCAGCACAAATACTTCTCTGTGCTTATTACAGGTATAGGATTCTCTGCTTCTGAACCAGAAATATTTTTTCTGTTTTCCTTTTTGGCTGACAATGAAAACAGGTTGAAGGCAAAAATCTGTATTGATTTTCATTGGCTCTGCTCATGTCTTTGAGCCGGACATCAGAAAATTATTTGGAATGAGATGAAGAAAATGTGCTGGCAGCTGTTTCCAGGGGGGAATGACGGGTTAGGTGATGGACCAGAATGTGTCTGCATTTTGACACAAACCGACCATTTGGAAACTGAAACAGTAAGAACAGGACAGTTTTTTGAAACGTGCACACAAACATAGCTAAATAATAACTTGTTTGTGTATGAAAAAACCTAAAAGCTGAGACATTTATTATGATCACCATCACTGTTATTTTTATAGAGCAATGAAATGATAAATTAATTCATCCAAGTTTTTAAGTGGGGAAGCACCTGCATATATGCTATGAATTAACAGTAGCTGGATGTATTAACGCATGTATCACTTAACTGCAGGTTGCAGAGATCTGATATTTCAATGCCATTCTTTAAATATCACATAATAATAATAAAGAAGTACCAAATCACGCTTCAGCAGCTAGAGAGAGAGAGAGAGATTGCATCATGTTTTGGCAGTGACTCGATCATCAAACACTGGCAGCATTCAATATTAGAAGGATAAAATGGCAGCAAAACTGGTCAGCAGCTTCTCTTCGTCTGGAGTTTTCCCAGGTAGATAAACAAAACAAAAACAAAACAAACATAAAGCTGCAACAGGAGCAGGTCAAAGCCCCGGCCCTTGCATTGCTCTGATAAAAGTAAACTAGATTGATTTCCATGGATAAGCACATCACAATCCCAGAATAAAAGGTAAGTGCATAAAACCTCCAAATAATGATCTTCGCTAGGACAGCTATGTGGCTTGTATGGGACAGTGGCCTTGTCAGCTACATGTCGTGTCCATTTATGGTTCCTCTTCAGTCAGCACTTATGATGCATTCACCTCACCGGAGTTTTGGCTGGATGACATGTGACAGTCCATATTCTCCTTGAATTTCTCCAGATCATGGAAATATGGGTGAGAGAGGGCAACATATGCAGATATTCTCTTGGCTGGGTTGAACGCTAAGCATTTCTGAAAGTATGAAAAGAAACTGGTTTTAACTGAAATGTACAGTTAACAGTGCTATCATTGCATACATACATTAATGCATACCACCTTCAGTTTATGGTCAGTATGAGACACAACAGGGTCTCAGAAGGTGGTGCACAATGATCAGCCATATTAAAACAAGCAGTGGAGTCACAGTATAGAGTATGGCCACCTCAAAAATTACATGCCAGAAAATTCAAGTATTCACAGTTTATGAAATCCCAGAATACAGGTTTTCTTGAATTCACATGCACAGGACAGCCTTCATCTGCTAATGTTCTGTGTTGTTTCTCCCTCTTCCTCGTTGCACTTCGATGGCCCTCCTTCCAGATCTGTATCCCAGCCTTTGTCCAGCCAGCACTGAAATCGCTACCCGAGCCTTGCATTTATACCTTGTTCTTTACTTCATTCACCTCCATGTATTATTTTTCCTACTATCCTTGTGTAACCACTCCCTAGTCCTCCTTTCTTTTCTTGTATCAGACCTTCTATCATTTAACTTCTGAATTTAGTTCAGTAACTTTCAGTACTACTCTCTTCTTTTATACGTGCTCCCAGTTTTCATCTCTTTGCCTAGTAGGAACAGATTTCTTTCCTACCTCAGCTTCTAGGCATAGATATTTATTTTCTTCCTCCCTCCCTCCCTCCCTCCCATCATGCCTCACAGTGACTGAGCTCTCTGCCATATTTCTTGTTCCCAGACTCTAATTCTTGTCCCATGTCTAGCTTCCACTTCTAGGCTGTCTGCAAGCACAACAGATGCGTTTCTCCCTCGTCATTTCAAGTGTCCAGATGTAGTCCAGCTTTCTGCAGCTGGGGGCTGCAGTCATAAGGACACTGGAGGATCATCTGCTGTTGAGATAATCTTGGCCACAGACAGCAGTTCCTGAAGAGATGCATCAAGTCTTTCAAGAATTGCACTAAGCCCACTCTACCTAGCTCATAGGAATCAAGACATGAATCAAGATCTTTAAAAGACTTCCAGAGAACAAATTTAACTAGATTTCAAAAAGCACAGCAAGAAGCAAACAGATGCAAGGTCATTCTCTACATTCCATTTCAAGACTGAACTTCAGGACTGGGGTTTCTAATGTATCTATAATAATGATGGAAATAGCTGTACCAGCCCAATTTTTTTGCTTCTGTTCACCCTTGCCATTTGCAAGAGGCAATAATTGGTGATTTCCAAGTGACAAGTTCTCAGCATTCAGTAGAAGGCATGCAGATGTAATCTGCCACTACAGCCTATTTCCTGCTTTATACTGGGTCCACTATACCACAAAAAATGGTAGATCCATTTTCGTATTCACATCAGGCCAATACTGTAAGAATGGCTGAATCAGTGGCACTACAGTGGTCAGTAACGAGGATCTCATCATAAGGTCTAACGACAGGTCAAACAGATACATCCCTGACCCAGTTTCCTAATCTTGAACTATTCTCAGCTCTGACACCTCTTGAGCCAAAGGCAGTGTCTTTGTGCTGTGGTTTCACAGATTAACATGAATTGTCTTATCTATTTTCAACCTTTTTTTAAATTACTCCATTAAATGGAAACTTCATTGTTTCTTGGCAAGTTGCATGCACAGTGGGAATCATCAGTCATGTGAGTTAGGGAACAACAAATAGAAACTCACAAGAAGCAAGTCTTTGCCTACTTCATCAATATCTGGTACAAATTTTTCAATAGGTTGTGCAGGTCTGGAAGTAAAAGCATTTCTTGGAAGGGCAACATCATTAGGCCAGTCCTCTTCTTCTGGGAGTCCAATTACACTGTGAAATGAAAAACATAATGTTAGGTCTGAACATTTATGCAGTTTCCCCTTTATACTGATTACACTGAGCAGCAGTTTGTAAGTATTTTTGTTTAAATGAACTTAACTATTTAATTGTAGAGTTGTGCATTGATCTCTGTGAACAGAAGCTGATGAACATAGGTCCTCAATGTTCTTGGTAGAAATCATTTGTGGGCAGCACAATTTTCTGGCCTAAGTCTCAATTTTCTGAGTCTTTTTGTTGAAAAAAGGCTGAGTGCTTTAGAAAAAAGTTGCTTAGCTTTTGACTGGATGGTGCAACACATGTCACTCCAGGATGATTAAAAGCAGTAAGTTTCAAAGGGGAATTGCGTGCAAGGATCTTTTTTCACAAGAATAGGGACTGAGAGAAGAGTGTGGGTCAAGATGAGGGTAAGGCAATAAAAGGGATGTTTCATAATGCTTCAAAGCTATGTGCAGTAATTGTTGCCCAAATTGAAACAATTTATTTGCTTCACAATACAGGTTTTAAAGTCTCAATTTAGAAGTGGAAAGGCACTTGAGTGTCTTTGTGGTTTTGCTTTCAACTGTATTTTAGTTTTTCTTTACTCTTTAATAGAAGATTTTAATTTCTTTTAATATTTTATTTCTTTATTCTTTAAATTATGGAAGATATTTATACTTATTAAATAATCATGCAGAGGTCTAAAACCCAAATGAATTAAACAGTAGGTAACCCACCAATGACAGATTATGTCTCATACAGTTCACATTTTAGTCTGATGCTAATATTTGTGAGGTTGAAAACCAGTTTCTGACGGAAATTCTGGAAAAGATCATACATCACTTGTCTGGTTTCAGGGAAAAGAAATTTTTATAACCTGTAAAATCGAGATTTTCAATGGAATCGCTGACAGGCTAAGACAAGAAAAGACATAAAAGTAATGTCACCGAATACTTGGGCCTGCACAAAGCCCACTGACACTAGGGAGCAGCATTGACCGTTTTTCTCACTGAGTTTGTCTCGAGACTGGGTGAGGCCATGTGCCAACCACACCGAGGTAAATCATAGGGTTACCTCAGCGAACTTAATGGAATTACCCCACCTCCACCTACATGGATTTTAGACTGTAATTTGGTTCACCTAAAATACCTCTAAAAATTAGTATGTCTTCAAAATAACAGCATGGCTGGAAGGGCAAAGCAATTACAATGTCAGGACAATTAAATCCTACTACATCTGGACATATCACAGCTCTTGGGAAATGCTAAGTTGAATCGGTATGAAGAACCACACTTGACGTTTATCACAGTGGTACAGTGTGGGTATGGGGTAGCCCCCTTGGCCACAGCAGTTAAAGCCTTTTGATTAGATATTTCAGGATCTGGCCCCATATTAAATATAATACAAATAGCATCACAGATGGGAGAGTTAGTTATTTTAAATAACAATGACATTTAACCTGTCATTCAAATGTGTTTGGTTAGTCCAACTTCTTTAAATGATTGCACAGCAGAGCACAAACAGGGCAGAAAAAGCACAGGCAAAGCTAATGACGAGAAACCAGGAGGCAGCCTATCAGACAGGGGTAGGCTGGACAAGACTGAGAGTGGAGAGGAGAGACATTTTTAGTTACACACATGTAGAACTCAAACCTCCTTAATAATGAATGTCTTAATAATGAATAGCTGTTCTCACTCTAACGGTCTGGTGGCACCACCATTTCAGTGACTGAGTTTGGGAGTATCTCAGATAAGCTTCACCTCCTGCCAAAGGTTCAGGCCTGGTCTTGAGAAATACTGAGTACTTTCCACTCCCATTGATCACAATAGGAGACAAGTCTGCTCAAACCATTGCAGTTTAGCCTGAAATCTACAAGGATATGCCACATGCTGGTAGTGTCCTGGAAAAGCAGGAGAACGTTTTGGGCCATGTACGAGAGATTTACCCCCATGCACAGTGGAATTTTTCTGACACAAATCACAATGCACATGCAAAGCAAAGGCATGCCACGGCCCCATTATCTGAAAGAATGCATCAGTCCAGATTGCATGCAAATCCTGAAACTTCCTTCTGTCCAAATTGATCTCCAGAATGAGTCACTACTGTAGAAAGAAACAACCCTCCTACAAGAAGAGCTATGCCTAACTGTAGGGGGTTCTCCAGCTGTGAAAACACAAAATAAACACTACTTGATATAACCCCTCAGAACCCAAGACAGAAACTTTTCAACTATTTGAGAAGAACTGTACCAAAGAAGAAAATCCAAACTTTCTCTTTAAGTAGATGCGCAATAAGGAATTTCTTCTAAATTTAGCACAGCATTTTCTTTTCTTAGCGAATTCTTTTCTGTACAGGTAATCTCAGCCCCTAGGGACGGAAAGATCCCTGTTGGAGGCTGCCATTAGCAGCTATGCATTTAATCCTAGCCCAGTTCATTTTCATTTTCTCCTTAAATGCCACAAATGAAAGAAATCACAGCTATGTCTTTTTAAATTGTAAAATATGTAGTATGTCTTAAAGCTGTCTTCATTTAATAAAGCAGAATATTGTAGGACTAAAGTAGTAGTTTTGGCAGAAGAAGAAAAAGTAAACTTTAAAGACTCATTTTTCTGGATTGGGCAGGAAGAGCTATTTAGCGCATGACAAATTAACCACACAAGTGACTCACATACTCATGGTATGGTATGCAGGAAAGGGAAGTCAACTGTGTGAAATCAAGACCTGCAATTTAGGAACCCCACATTAAATAATGAAAATGCTTAGAAACAGATCTGTTATGATTTGAGAACTGGAAAAATGGTAAACTGAGAAATTATTTGTTCAGTTTAAGCTTTTCTAAGAACTTTTACTATCTTCTTTTTGGAATATCTTCAAGAAAATAACATTTTGGAATAATACTTCTCTCTCTCTCTCTCTCTGCTATCTACTTCTTATATCATCCAGATCCCTGGATCCCTGCAGTCCCTCCATACAGAAAGGGAAGTCAGAGGTGCAGAGACAAACAGGCATTCATTCTCTGGATTGGTACCAGCTCTGTGTGGCTTTGATTTCCTAAGTACACGATACAGACATCAGATCTTAAATTTACATGCCTCTTAAAAATACAGAAATTCTCTTTACTCTGAAGAGCTGTTACAAGAAAAAGTAATATAATCCTACTTAATTATCATATTGGTAATATCAATAACTTAATTTTGGATGAGAAATATTCTACCTCAGAGACTTTAGAGTCTGCCCACCTCATTAATGTATTCGACATACCTGAAAAACAGAAACTCATTGAATTGTAAAATGGTTTTAAAATAAAGCCAATTCATCTCTGAGAAAGGACATGTTAAAATGCTTCCTCCATTCTCACAATTACCTCCCTGACCAAAACAGGGACTGTTAACAGGCTACACAATATGGTTTAAAAGCTAATGTATTTTTGGATATTCAGAAGTCTTTTCTGCAAAGATGCTGTTGGCAATAATCTTGGAGATTTCAGCTTTTAATGTATTCTAATGTTGTTTTCTGCAATGCAAAAAGAAATCACCAAAACCAAAAACCTCTGTGTTTGTTTACATGAAGAGAATCTCTTGGACTTAACTGTTTATGAATATGTATGAATGGCACATGCAGAGTATGTTTAAGAGACTTAAAAAGCCCAAACCCAGAAGTCTCATAACTTCCTGATGGTGGCTGTCAGTTCTGCAGAACTATTTTCCATGTTGCTTCCTCCTCCCACTCTGACACAGAATACACGGAAATATCATGTTGCATATGGTAGCAATAGGAAGTATGTTCTAGGAATACTTTGTTCTAGTCACATTATTGCATAAAAACATGGCAAAGAAATCTCACAGGGTTTCAATGTTAAACAGATACTGACATAAGGCAACTAGTTATTACTTACTCAAAGATTTTTCCTAGTTGATCAACATCTGAATTTCCACGGAAGAGTGGTCTGAAAAAATAAAAAAATGTTTTTAGGATGTGAATGGCTTTAATTAATGTAAATTTATATTTATCATTGACAGTTGCCAATCTAGGGTGAAAACATGGGGTTTTTTTGAGACTTCGTATCTTCTGCTTCCATGCTTTATCCAGTCTGCGAGTGAACCTTTCAAGTTTCTACTAAAACTGGTAACAAAAGGCGACAGATGACACATATTTTTGAATACACTACTTTGGAAAATTTAATTGTGTCCTTTTGCATGAATGAAATAATTTTTCTTCCACTAATACTGTCCTATGATTTATATCAGTAACAAAATAGTTTTCACTACAAAGAACACTAAAAAGCTGCTAGGAGAGACAAAAACAGAGTGAATGCCATGCAATTCATGGAAACATAATAAAATTAGAGATTAATTATTATGAATATAAATTCAAAATTAAATTTCTTGTGTATTGTATATTGGAAATGCGGTCCTAGGTTTAAGGGGTCAAATAAATGACAATGAATTGATTCATGAAGGTCTGTAAACAATGGGGTGTGAAACGGTACAGAATTTACCTTGAAGTAGAGGAATACTTCTGCTGCATAAATAAAGACACGTTCAGGAAAGAAACAAATTGTTAGGCTGAATGTCCAAAGGCTTTTAGAAAAAACACAGTGACTAAAAATACTTTCAGACACACTTCTTCTTTTCAAAGTGCAATTTAAAATATTTTCACTCATCATGTATAAAATACTATCACCCCATAGTGCCAATGTAAAATGTGAAATTCTGATTTGTACGGCAGTATGGCTGTATTGCCAGCTTTGTGTCAATTCAGTAAGGTGTGAACAACAGTGCAATTTTATGTTGAAACTCCCAAGATATTCCAACATTTTACTGACACGTGAGTTGAGGATCCAGCCAAGAATGAGGGATCTGTGAAGAACAGGCCAAAGATGTCATGTACCATTTTGGTTCAACAAATGGTAGATTACTCCAAGAAACACGAGTCACCCACACCGCAACCTGACATAGTAACTTGGGTCGACTGACAGCCAGGCTGCCCCTCTCTTCTGGATCACGGCTCTTTAAGTACAGTGTAAGTTGTAAACTCATGGTTATGGTTTCTAAAACTGTTCAGCTGAGACACAGTGACTTGATGAACAATGCATAATCCCATGCTTTCACTGGCAGCCTTCGGTTATGGAGAAAAACCCATTCTCCTGCCTCTCTCCGCATACTCCTCTTCTGTCTGATACAAGTCCTTGACACCAGTGACAGCCAAAGGCATCATTTCACTGCTGCTTTTCATAGGAGAAGATCTCTCAAATCTACAGTGGAGAACAAGAAGTAGTCAGCTATGGTCCTTCCCCTCTCATTGCCCATATGTAGGAGCAGGTGCAGAATCTGGATCTCCTTTTGCTAACCATGAGTTAATGCTGAAAAATGGCACTTGCCATCTTGACTCTCTCACAAAGGCAGCAGAGCTCCATGTCACTGCCTGTCTTGTGGGTCCATTCCAAACACAGTAAGTAGACACAGAGCACTGGGACATTTCTTAGTTAGACATAACAATCTCTGCAGAAATCTGGGCCACCAAGAAAAAGCAGTGAACTGGCAGACATACTGTTCTTTGATGAACTAAACATGCATTTTGCCTCCTTCTTGTGTGCTGCCATTCAGGTCATGTCATATCAACTTATACTCCACACTGCTTTGTGCAGGGATACTGAGAGAACAATTCAATCAAGTCTGATTTGAAACCAGCTGACATGAGATTTGATTGGATGGAGTAAAGTGTGGTAGCCTGTTATTTGTCCATAAAGGGCTTTATTTATTTTGATTCTGAATAAATCATAAATAATGGGATGTTTTCTTCCCAGATACACATGATACTTACTAACTGTAGCCACTTTGACAAGACCATTGCAACTCATACTTCGGGATTTCTGTAATTTTTTAAAGGTATATAGCAATACTGGGTTCTACAAAAACCCAAAGCTTAACCCACTCAGATAGGAGTATCTACATCTGCCCTAGGTTTTGAGCCTGATTTTCAAAACATTCAATAGCTACAATCCTAGCATTGTTTGTGGCAGCAGACACACTCTGTATCTTCCAAAGTCAAGCAATATAACCTTAGACTTTTTTTTTTTAAATACTGCTTGAAATTATCAACATACAGCTACTTTGAATATTTAATTTCGGCTCCAGCATTAGAATATTGGGGCCCTTTAAACTAACACAATCTACACATTGAAATAATCACATCTATGCAAATGGAAAGCGGATTTAATGTTTTAAAATGTATGCTGAACCCTGCATTAATGTGAAAGCTTGGCAAAGGCAGCCCTGTTCGCAAATCACCTTAGGCAGTGTCATGCCAAAACAAGTACAATTCTTGGGATTTTTAAGGAAGGTTTTTCCCATCATTGCTGCTGTCTCAAATTCACTAAGGGCTGAAGCAAGAATTAAAATTCTTTTGAAAGTATAATTATACAACACAAGGTGACCTTCCAACATACCTTCATATTTCATCATAATGAAGTGTTATTAGTTCATCTTTCAGCCTCCTATCCATCCCACCATCATGACTACAACAGGAAGCCAACTCTAGGTCAGGCACCACTAACATAATGAAATTTGCCTGATGAATTTTGGCTAGAGGTCAATTGGAATATTGGATGGATGACTGGGGAAACAGATTCACCTAATCAGCAGCTGTATGAAGTTCTCATTCCACATTTTGGTACTAGTTACTCTTTTGTAATGACTTGACAGCTCTGCAAGTCCAGTACACATGAAAATTTTCACCTCAAAACAATTTTTTAAAGATTCTTAAAGGTGGACATCAGCTCTTCCACCACCTTTGAATTGAAGACATACTCAGCAGTCACAGAGAAGTAAAATTTCACCTTTGTTCTTGGTATCTTTCACTTGACTCATACACCCACTCACTCCCTGAGGTTTATTTATGCAAGCTTGATCCAGAAGCCCTTTCTTGAGCATATGTTCTCCCCTCTGTGTAAGATAATCCATGTAATATTGGTTAAACTCTGGAGCCTGATCTTGTAGAATTCCTTCTTTTTTTCTTCAGGAAAGGCATGGAGCTGGGCTTGTGTCCTGTGGCAAGGGACGTGAGTCTGTCCTCTGGCTTCAAAAAACACCTAAAATCTGTGAGTACATGTATGTCAGGAAAGAGGGATATTACAATGGATGAAAGAGCTATCCATGGGGATTTATTTGCCTTTTGTGCGGTTCCTCAATCCTCTTAACATCCCTTTGCTTGCTACAAAATCCGTGCTCTGAAGGCTCCAACACCGTTATTGTTACTAAACACACATCAAGTAGGGAAGAGGATGGGACAAAAAGATTTGAGTGCACCTGTGACATTTAATTTCCCTGTTTGCTCAAGAAGTCCCAGATGCTTCCCATTTTTGTTGATTATTGCTTCTCTGATTTTTCAGGGAGACAGAACAGGGAAAATGTTACAGGGAATATGCAGGTGTCCATCTTGTTTGACTACTCCTTCTCCTGGCCTTGGAGCTAGGCCATTATCCACTGCCTCTGGAATGATGCCCACTGTATGGAGGAAAAGCCTTTTCGTGTCTACTGTAAGACCAGAATGCCCTTAGCCTACAGACATGAAGATATGACAGAGGCATTGTATTACCACCCTGTCCCGCTAAAATAAACTCCTCCTGAGCTAGTAAGTACCTTAGCTCCTGAGGTACAAAATATGCAGCTGCACAATTAAATGGGTATTAGCTGTGAGCCTGCATTGTGATTGTTTCCACAGGATAAATCTATCTACTGTTTTATATGTCAGTCCAACACAAAGATGCACGTAACTCCTGGGCCGCATGAGGAACAGCAGTGCCAGCAGGTTGAGGGAGGTGATCCTTCCCTTCTGCTCAGCACTGCTGAAGCCACACCTGGAGTGCTGGATCCTGTTCTGAGTTCCCGAGAGAGACATGGACATGCTGGAGAGAGACCAGCAAAGCGCCATGAGGATGGTTAAAGAACTGGATTATCTGACATATGAGGAACAGCTGAGAGCTGGAACTGTTTAGCCTAGAGAAGACAATGTCAGTGGGGATTTTATATATATAAATACCAAAGGGAGGGTGCAAAAAAGATGGAGTCAGGCTCTTTTCAGTGGTGCCCAGTGACAGCACCAGAGGCAGTGGGCACGAACAGAAGCACAGGAACACCCTCTGAACATAAGGAAACTATTTTTTACTGTGAGGCTGACTGAGCACTGGCACAGTTACTTGAAGAGGTTGTGGAACCTCCCACCTTGGAGATATTCAAAAGCCATCTGAAGATGGTCCTGGGCAACCAGTTCTAGGTGGTCCTGCCTGAGCTAGGGGGCTTGGACCAGATGATACCGAGCGGTCCTTCCAATCTCAACCATTTTGTGATTCTGTGACAGTACAGAAATAAAAATATGGATCACAACATAAGGTTGCAATGGAAAACCTCACAAATCCTGAAGAAGTTACCATCTGCTTATAGTTTAAAAGGGCTTGCACCACTAGTTTTCTGGCCAAAAGGTTCTCATGCTTATAGATAGCTGAACAAACTAGATTTAACCATTTACCAACTTTAGGCTCTTTTTCTCTTGTCCATGCCCTGGCTCATGCTTTTGCTCATGCTCATGGTGAGTTTCAAATTCACTGAATATTCCTTCTATCGGAACTGGATATTAGTGTCTGGAAAGTTGAGTATTTTATACACATTGTGCTTCATGTCTGTGCTACTCAGTAAAAACTGAGATATAAACATTTCCTAAGCAAGTCTCCATGAAAGAATTTTCCCTGGTGCAACTCTATGG
This sequence comes from Falcunculus frontatus, assembly GCA_013398115.1. Classification (NCBI taxonomy): domain Eukaryota; kingdom Metazoa; phylum Chordata; class Aves; order Passeriformes; genus Falcunculus; species Falcunculus frontatus. The sequence goes on along the minus strand of VZRV01005918.1, from coordinate 115,377 downwards.
ACATGCCAAAGCAATTCCTAAAGTATTGTATACAATGAAAATACAATGACAACCAAGAGATAAATGAGTTTTAACTACAAACTGGCCACATTACTTCTAGCTTTTTTTTTCAGTCTTTGATCTACAAAGCAAAGACAATCTAAAGCTTTTCATAAGGGAAGTTAGAATTTTCATAAAGATTGGAATTAAAGATATTGATAAGCACTGTTCTAGTCAAACTACAGTGCAGACACAAGGAAAAAATCTAATAAAAACACATGCACAGGAAAAGATTTCAGCAGGTTTCTTGACAGTGACTGACATTTTGAACTAACTAGTGACATGCTGATTGGAAACTATCCTTCAATTTCTGACATTGGTAAAATGGACACAAGGAAGAAAGGTCACATGAAGAAAAACTGTACTGAAGAGTGAAAAAAAGGTAAGAAATTCACTTTCTAACCAAAATATATTACTGACCGCTCATGACAGTTCTGGAGTTGTCAATACAAGTGCTTCCAAAGCTAGACAAGCGTAGTATCTTTCCAGATATAAGTAAGAAACAACTTCCAAAATAACTACCTGGATTCTTTCTGCTAGTCCATTGTGGTGACAATGGGAAGTTAGGAATTCCATCCCCTTCCTTGTTATCACAGAAAAATTATAAGGATAATCTCTTAATTACTAACTTGAATATACACAATATTCTTAGTGAAAAGCCTGTATATTGGTGATCCATGTGTACTCAGGGAAGTCCTACAAGAACTCCCTAAAATGAGAAGAACATAATGGGTGGGAAAGGTACAACTTGGTTTTTGGGCAAGTGGGGCTTAGACACTCTGGTTGAGAAGATGCCAAGAAGTTGTTTCGGGAAGAAGAGCAGTGAATTCAGAACGGGAAGCTGCAGCTTTGAAGGCATTATACAGAATGAGAGAGATGTTGAAAGTCCATGATTATTTGACATAATTAAGAAAAAAATGTAAAGAGAAATGATATAGCAACGGTTCATGAAGTTGTACATGAAATTTTACAATCTGATAGTGTTGTAGCAGTTAAGTTTAGGAGTTTGTATGTCTGTGTGTGTAAGAGCAACAAAGTGATGGTGAAGAAATTAAAAAAGCTGAAGCCAAGTAACATTTGCCAAGGAATCCTGCATCATGCCATGGGAAACCTGCCAAACTTAACAGTCAGAGATATATTAAAAGGATGGGCTGGGTTTTTTTCTTTTCATATTACAAAATGTGAATAGCTGGTAAATAATTTGCAGATTCTTAGTTACTTGTTACGAAGAAAATATTTTCATTTTAAGAATTAAAACCAAGCATGACCTAAAACTGAAATTATGAGATGACTAGAAATAACATGATCTGGACTGTCCTGTGGAAACCTTTATTCAGAGGGATTATTTCTGAGCTGATTCCTAGCCACTCTTGTTCCTACCACTGTTTCTCTTTGACAAATTGCCTGGATAAGTCTGTACTACAGTATGAAAAGAGAAAGTAAAGCAAGAAAAACAATGTATCACCTTTTAAAGATGAAGATCATTGGCCTTTCTGGTATGTAAAATGAATAAGGTACAATATAAAACTTTAATCTGAAAACAGGCCATGCTGACAATATTTAATGCTCTGGACAGTCACCCACTTCCAGTCACAAGTGACTTGCCTCAGCTGTTGTGTAATTCAGAGTTCTCATTTTAAACCTAACATTTTCTTGTACTTCTCTCTCTTCTTTCCCTTTAATAATATCTCTGTGTGGGTGGGTGCCAGACACTGCATAGGAAGAAGTTACTTCATGTAGAGGTTATTATACTTGATCATAAATTGCTCAAAACTTTTATGAAACTTATCTGTTCTCCTCCAATATGTCAGAAGAAAGATGACATAGATAAACATTACGACTGAGGAAATACTCTTCAGCTAGAATCTGACAGAAACCAGATCAGCCATCTTGAGTTTCTCATTTTAGTCTTTAAAAGCCCAAATTCTTTCATTCAAAAATCTATCATTCTTCAAGTATGATAGTATCACAATCATGAATAAGAGCTCTAAGATGGCGCTATGTCAGTACTGAACTATTATTAGAACCAGATCTAATGCATCAAAGCCTGCAACCGTTATTATTTTCCCTGGAGTTTCTCATGTCATCCAGTAGACAGAAGCAGATAAAAAAAGAGGTAGTTTTGCAAACTTCCAGTTCTGTAGTGTGTTGAATTTGCTCACCATTGCTATTTAAAATGAAGTAAATTAATTCTAGAAATAAAGATAATACTCTGAGCCCCAAGTGCACCTGTAGTCTAGCTCATAAGAAACATATGGGATTTCTTTCTTGGACTGAGAAAACAAAGAGTTTTCAGAGCTGTGTGCAGATAGGAGTGAACAAGGAAGGACCCAATTTCAGATGGATGCACATGTTCCCTTTGTACGTGTAACTGGAAGGGAAATGTTAGTAAAAGGGAAACCAAACAGAGGAACTGTGTACAGCTTTACGACCAAAGCAGGGCCAGCCTACTGAGTAGAGTGAAGTTGATCCAATACACATAATGATCTCCACACGTAAGAGAAAACAATCATCTTCAAAGCCTCCTTAAGAACTGGCAAAGGAAGGTCTTTTTCTGGGTGCTTAAAATATTCTTGAAACCTTTCATGTAAGCATAGTCCCAAGTGGCCTCAGAGCAGAATCATGGACCTTGTTCCCCACCACTGACATAAAAGGGAGCTTAACCACAGACATCAATGACCCCAGGTTCAAGCCAATTGAGATCTGGTTTACAAACCTCTTCTAAAAAAAAAAAATCATGCTTCAAGAGAAGGATACATACATTACATATGTCTGTGGGACCCAGTAAGTATGCCAATCACAAAATTAGAGGGTCCACTAAGTGGACAGATCCTGAGAGACCTTCACAGGTTAGGGTGAGGCCTCCCAGGACGCTTTGTTCTTCTATGCAAATGTACGGCAGCTCTGTTTCCCTGACTGGCCTGTTGATTCCCCTGCCCCTTTTTCCCTTATATGTCAAGGTCCCGCCTACATCCCAGCCCCCAGCCCTCAAACCATTGGTCCCCAATGCTCTCCCCTGCTCCCGTATAAAACCCTGGAGCCCCCATTGTTCGGGGCTTCTGTCACTGGGCCCTCCACATGTGAACTACTGGAATAAACTTTGCTGCTGGAATTCTATATGAAAGTCCTTCCCTTCTCTTTGCTGCTGGTCTGTCGGAGAAGCCTGACGGTGTGAATGCTAAACTCCGGCATGGCTACCAACATATGTCTATACATATATATATACACCCACACATATAAAGTTCCCAAAAGTAAGATAAGTATAGATACTATCTTTGACCAGAATATGCTGTAGCATAGGCAGATCTCATCTCTTCCTGGGCAGAATTCATCACTGAACATTATTTTCTGAAATAGAAGAGCCTTGATAGGTTGACTGTCCTTCACTTACTCTTTCAGCATGCACGTCACAGTTCTCTTATCTGTGGACATTTGTTTCCCCACAAGATTTGTAGGTTTATTTCACTAGGGCTTTAAGGGTTATTATCTCAGCTCAGGAAGCATGATATAATAGTGCCACCTTGAAAACTGTCCCAGCGTTTGAAGCAAATTCTGTAAATACATACACAACTGACCTTGGAAAAAGGGAAGGGAAAAAAAATGTGTGGTCTCTGCTTAGTGTGGAAAAAGAAGCATTCCTTTTTCTGTACTGACAGTTCTACCAGCAATATGATTGAACTGTCTGAACACCCATCTCATCACTGTGCACAGTTAAATTACATCTACTTGTCCATCATCAGTTCGAAATTTAATGACATAACTAAACTGCAGGCTTCTGCCTTTTGAAAGCAGCCTGAAAGAAATACTGATATGACACATACAATATGGTCACCGTCTTCCCACAATCCCTTATTTAGTTTGATGCATTCTCTTCTCTTTCATGAATTTATTTCATATCCCCTTTTTAAACGTGCACTCTTTAAAACTGTCACACAGCTTTGGCCTTCTTGTGCAACTCAGTTGTGGGGTTTGAAGGCAATAATTGAGGTATGGATTAGATAAAGGCTGTCTTATGTGGAAAGACAGGAGCCAAAAGAGCTCCTCACTCTCCTGTTCATTCAAACAAGCAATGGTGCCAATCAGTGTGCAGGACACTGTGTGCAGGTTGTTTGTGTGTGTCTGTGTGTCTGTGCAGAGCTCCTCACGCCTGTGAACAAATTTGCCCGTATTTTCCTTAAACAGATCTATATCCTCCCTCCAGAGCACTGTTTTTCACCACTTCTTTCATTTAACTCATAATTTACTCCTCACTCAAAAATCTAGCAGACAGCACTCCAAAATGACATTTTAGCCAGCATATGAAGATGCTCTTTAATGCTGTATTTCAAAGAAATGGATTTAGAACATCTCTATCACAGCAAAACTTCAAGGTAAGCAAGAGGCGATTCAGTCTGTTCCTAGTCTTTATCAATTACATAAATGGAATGAAAGCAGTCTTCTACATCAAGTATCTACTCCTTTATCCTGTATGAAATTTCACTGAAAATCTATTCAAATCACGGTTTTCAGAGATACAGGATTATTTTTTTTTGTATTTCCACAATTTTACTTGCAATGCCAAAATTACTTTGAGAAAGCTCATCAGTTGACATTTACCGTATTTACTGGTGTAAAAGCCCTTTTTAAAATAGGCTTTGCTCGAGAGTGCCTCCAATGCTGGACTAGTTTTAATCAAGGTCATGGATACAGAACAGGTTTTAAAGTCTGAGGCCCTCCAACTAAAATTCAATAATGTTCCACAAACTGGATATGTTCAATCAAATTGCTTTCACAGTAAAGCTTTAGGCTAAAAGGTTTTGTGCCATTAGGTTGACTTCTCTTGGAATAAATTCTTTTAAACCACATGTCTAACTTTGTTATCATTCTTGTATCAGGTGAAAGACTATGCACACATAATTATTGCCCAAAGGAAACTAACTGTTACCTACCTGTGATTCGTCCTTATCAAAGGGAGAAGAAAGTTACGGAACACACATACTGTACATACTGGTTCATTCAATCTGCCCAAAGATACTGAGTAAATTACCATCCAACTATGCGTTCCCAGGTTTTCTAGGGCTTTATCTCTATCTTAGTAATGCTAAGCAAGGAGCTTCACAGACTAAAATATACTCTATAGATAAAAGAGCTTATACTCTAAATACTTAATACATAATAATGGGAAAGGATAATGTAATAAATTATGTTTTATCTTCACCATTATGAGTTACACAGAAAATGGTATATCAATTTGACAAAATTACTAGTCTAACTTAAAAAAACCCCCCACCAGTAGACTCTAGAACTGGGAAGAGTAAGGCAAAAAAGCAAGTATCTGACTATAAAAGCATCAGAAGAATTCTGAAAGTCAATCTTTTCTGTCAGATGCAGCAGTATAGTGACAGCATGACAATGAGGTAAAGGTGGCTGCACATGGGCACTCTGTGAGACTTCAGAGAAGGGAGATTCAAGAGATGTCAAATTCCCATGTTTGCAGGGAAACACAGAATTCAAATATGTTCTCACAATCTAGAACATAAAATTCTCAATACAGAATGAAATCTACGAAAAAGTGATTTTTTTTTTCCCCCTTCTGGAAAAACATTAAAGGCTAAGAGAGAATCTTTGGGTTTTCTCTCCATGTGGGCTTCAGCTACTCCTGTGTGGTGTCAAGTACATGTTTTGATGTGTGATCACTCTATTTTCCCCCATATTAGGTGTTAATGGCACCTGTTGCTCTAAGCCTCTCTAAATTTTCAGATAAACCTGAAACATCAGAACTATGCCCATCCACAACTAATATATGTCATCACCTTCAGCTGTAATAAAACCCTCTTGGTTAGAAAAAAACTCTGAAAGTGGATTACAACCCTTCAGACAAGAAAGGCAGGAAAAACATTTCAGTACTAAATGGCAAACTGTTATGTGAGCAGAGGTTAAATTTCAATTTCAACCTTTTTCCCCAGCTGCTGAGTCTGAGTGTCAAAAGAGATGAAAGTGGATTAGAAGGATGGTGTGAAGAAAATACTTTAATTTTTAGCAGCTGTGCTGTCTTACAGTGAATTAATAAACACCTGCAGAAAAGCTTGAGATAAGCATTCAAGGTAGAAAGTTATGTATAGCAACCATGCAAGGAAAACTGATACAGTTTTCAAAGGCCGGTTAAACTAGATACAACTTTGCCCTAAGCAATACTTTGTCCCATGCAATACACTCTACTCAGGCCAGAGAAGCTGTGAAATTTAGATTCACTGGCCCATAACAGTGCATAGTAATCTGAGTTCACCTATTAGGAGCTCTCTGGTTATTTATCCTGTTCAGCTTCTAGCGATTTGACATAAAATCTTTTTTCCCACTTGAATCCTGACCAAAAGAAAGAGTAAGTTAATTTTTATATTAAAGAGAAAACCCAAAACCTAACTTCCAGGTGGTGACACACTGCTCAAATGCCACCCTCCCCTATGCAACTGCAGCACATTTTGTGCTCTAGATTTGTGTGTTACAAGACTCCCCAAATTATTTTTGCGACAATTTTGATGCTATTGTCTCTGCTTTGCCATTACTGAACCTATCATAAGCCTTGCTTTTGTGTTGTCTGCAGCACAACTCTTCTGGCTTTTGACATCATTTAAATGGGAAGAGCACACAAGTCTGTATTTACAGAATGAACACTTCCTCGGTCTCTGAAGTACTGAGCACATGTAGCTCCTTGAATCATCCCATATCTTGAACTTTTCTGTCCCCACATCACCAATGTTCACCACCTTCATGTGCACTACAAGGAGTTCCTCAAGATCCAGATGGAGGTGGCTGTCATTTGTGAAAAAAACCCAATCTAATTTGTTCAGAACTAAAGAAAAAAACAGAATCCTCTTCTGGAGTAAGTGAATAATCAAGTAAAAGCCTCTTCCCATGGTAAGCCATTTTATGCCTTGCTTTTCATACAGTTGTGGCTTGCAGGTTTGCCAAAAATAGAGAGCTTGCTAAAAAGTCTGGGCCCTCTTTAAACTCCGCTCGCACTTTCCAGCAAAACGCCCTCAAAATCTAACTTTTAGAAGATCTAGGAGATGAGCAACACCTACCTCTCCTTTTGCAATTACTTCTCAGGAATAGAAAAATTATTCCAAGGCGAGAAGCAAGCAAGCCTGTTTCTGTGCTTGAGCAGGTAGGACACCCACCTAGAATATGGTTCTGACTCTGTACAAGTACTCTTTCATTGCTAATGGTCTGATGAGATCTCGGTTTAACTGAGTATCTTCATTCTTACAGCGGCACAGTATGATTCATCGCTGCCAAAAAGGCTTAATTTAACAGCTACAGATAGAAACATTACAGAAAAATCTCCTGCTATGTATACGTTTTCAGATGCTGAAAGCTTGCTCTCAAATTATTTGGATATAAAGAGCACTTTAAAAATTATTAAATTGTATAGAACACTGTGTATGCTGTACTGACACAATCATAAAACCTGTTTCATGGACATAATCTAATAAAAAAGATCTGATAACTGACTGTAGTTGGTGAAATTCTGGATGATATAGCTCACTGAGTCATGTACCTTTAAGTTTCAGACTCAGTGAAAATCAATAGTAACTGAATCTTCATGCCAATTTACTCCAGCTCAGCAGAATAAATGAGTGGAAATGAAGTAATCCCTTGGATGAAATTCTTATTTGACTAATGTCTATATTCCAAAAGCACTTACTACTGGCAAACTTAGATATGTTAGCAGAAAAGCTATGAATATGGAGAATATTTAAGTAAAAGAAGAAATTCTTTCTCAGAGTTTGTCTTAGAGTTGCATCTGGACAGAACGCATTCAGTGCATCTATAAAAGGAAAGCAGAGCAAATTATGTATGAGTTTCTGGACGAAGTCACATGGTTTGACCATGCCAGACAGATGGTTCCTAAAAGACTGCAAAACGAAGCATGCCACAAGCATAGGAGAGCAGCCAGGCAAGTCACATGCTGACACCAAGAGCTCTCTACTTGTCAAATCCTGGCTCTGTCTCTAGCAGTCAGCATAACATGGTGGCTGTGTCTCACATTTGTGGGCTCATTTGTACACGGCCAGCAGGTCAGGCAGAGCAAGCAACCAAATGTAATGGCAGTGCCACAGGCCTTGTGCAAACAAAAATTAGAAGCAAGGCAACAACACGTGCTTTCATAGCACAAGGCGAACTCTGGCTTCAAAGGAACTACTGTGACTTAGTGTGAGCTGTATCCTGCCAACACCAGGCCCCTGATGGCAAAGGTGACTCCAGCTACATGTGGGTAACACGTGCTGCTCTGTGGCAGGTGACACATACATGCAGGAGAGGCTGTGGCCACCTCTCTTCCTCACTAAGTTAAGACTCTATCTAGGTCTTTGACATCTGCAACTACAGACAACGCACAGACTCCTAGACCAGCTGCAAGTTCTCTGCAGTGGTCTGAACCCTGCAGTGTAGCTAAGCTTTTCCACAGAGGCAGTGAGGAGCTGCCTTTGGGCACCGTGCTTCCCTTGGAGAAATTGTTTTCCAGAAATCTAAATATCAAACTTCTTCCTTTCTCATTGACATTTTGAGGTCTCCTCTCACAGCCAATTATTTACTTGGTACAAAGTAGTACAACGTCTCAGAAAGCTGTTACGTTTTGCTCTGCTATCCTTAGCTGTTTTGAAACTCCAGAGATTGTCTGTTCCTTTAGGTCTGTCTGCTTTCCACTTCTCTTATGCACATCTATGGGGTTTTCGTAGCTGTAAAGAACATCTAACAGCCTTGGTGAGCGATTACATATGGAGAAGTGCTAGTCTGAAGCTGCTGAAAAACATGAGACAGATTTGTCCCGTATACTTCTCAACTAGTACATACTGTCTTTATGACTGACCAGTGGTAGCTAATTATTAGATTCCTTTCCTGGACAATCAAACACAGAAAACTCAGTAAAGGCTGCCCAGATCAAAATGTCTGACTAGACACTTAATTTCGAAAAAAAACTTCCACATTTGGGAGCACAGCAACAGTTAAAGTCTAGTCTTTTTACCCCCTCTCCAGAGTGCACCAGTGTCCAGGAAAGGAACCCAGGAATTTAAATACCTTTTTGTAGCCATTTTCCTATGAAAGAGAAAAGTAAATAAAAACAATGTTTAGTTGTATTGCGAGTCAAACAAAAGTACACAGAGCTTCCCCCGGCCAAACTCTAGGCAAAAAGCAAAGTCTCTCTCAGCCAAGTTCCTGCAGAGGGAAGCTGTGTGAAAGAGCCAGGAGACCCTTTCAAACAGAAAGTCTTTGGGCAGTGTACAGCTGGCTATCCCTCTTCAGGCTAGAGAGCAAGGGGCACGGATGACATTGCTCTGCTTCTCTCCTGTTCCCTGGCTGGTGGAGTGACTGCTAAAAACACTCTGCAGCTAGGGATCTCACCAAGGCAGCCCTCAGGCTGCTCTGGCTTATTACAGGCATGAACTTGCCTTTGAGATGCTCCAGAGGACACAAAGGTGGTGCACCTTCACAGCAACTGGCCAGCAGCTGTGCCCAGCACAGCTCAGATCCAGATGTTTCTGCTGCCAGCTGCATTTCCAAATATACATTACAAACGCTATGATGTTAATACCAAGGACTTAAAAATACCTACATCATGACTGACATGTTGTGGTCTTTCTCTTAACCACGAGGTCATTTCCTCTGACCTCTGGCCAGACTAATTCAGATTGTCACAGACTGGAATACTGCACCTCTAAGGAATGCATATATTTTTAAGGACTATGTGTCCAGGGGGATTTTAGACTAGTGTTGTGCTCCTGCAATGAAGAAGCTACGGGAGGCTTTCCAGAAGGAGAACTCTCTTGTCAGGTCCCATTGGGGCTTGAGCTGTGTGCAGCCACTGGCTGCCAGCCCAGAGCCCCCTGGTCCTGGTCCCTTGGCCACTGCCTGGCCTGACATGACTCCACATCTGAACCTAGCAGTCGAATAAACTTGGTCAGCTAACACCATTTCTGTGGGGCTTTGTACCACTGCTTCGGGGTTCCCTTCTGGTTTTTTGTCAGGGGTAGTGGCAGTTTTTGGTTTCTATGGTTTATCAACGGTTTCCCTTACCAACAGATCTATTCCTCTGACTGAAAGTCTGGCACAGCTGGAAGCTAGAAGGAAAACCACAAGTGAATGGCCTGGCACTTACCACTCATCTCCAACCACATACTGATACAGTTACTGGATTTGACTAACGGCTATCAATCACCCCAACTGCAGACAAACAGATGTCAACTACATAAGGCTTGAGGAAAAATGTGAGCTAAAAAACAACATGGTATTTTACTTTTCATGAGGTGATGCTGTCTTGGAAACACATTTATTTCATACTCGATAATTATGGCATTATTCTGATTGTTTGCCCTTCTCTCCATTAAGGTGTGTTTGTCCTTTGCCTAAAGCCAGCGGAAGTTATGGCTTGGAGATCGGGTTAAACAGAAAACAATCCTCATTATCCAAAACACTGGAATAACATGAACAAGTGCAGTTTTTTGCTTCCTTTTATTTTAAGTTTCCTTAAGCGTGAAGCAGAATGTCGTTGTTCCATCAGATCATTAAGGTCAGAAAGCTAAACTGTGGCTTGTGTCCATTCAACTTTAAAAATACTTGAAAAAAATTTTTGTAATAGGCTGGCCACTTATCTGGGAAGGAAGAAAAAATCTTATTTTATTAGGTCTAGTTTGGAAAAATGATCAGCCTCCCACACACCCCTATGCACATGAATGGCAGAAGAATAAAGGATGAAAAGTGCAAAGCACAGAATTTTGAATGCTGACAAGATCTTTCTAAGGAACAAACCTTCTCCCAGTACAGTTGGTCTGCACTGTGGTGAACTTTTATGGCACTAGCAACTTAAATCATTCTTGTAACAAAACAAGACAATTTCCAAAAATGGCAAAAGAAACTCAGGCCAGAACCGTACAGTACTTTGGTTCAAAGGCTGCAAATTAGGCTGTGTAGCTTTTACAGTTCTAAGCTGCAGCATCCACCATTGCTTGTTAAAACAAAAGACAAAACAGAAAAAAGAAGTTGTTATTTTGGTTCTTTGTGCTACCAAGATCTAACTGTAAGCAAACACACAAGTGAATGATTACACTTTGGAGCTCTTGGTCCACTAGATATTCTGGTTTCAGGTTCACTGGAAAACACCAGATAATGTGATTACAAAGTCTGTGTTTAAATTGCTGCATGATAAAGAGAACAGTTCTCTCTTAAACCACATTTAAAATGTTTGGCGGTTCATACAGAAAACCTAACTTATAAGCAGCATTCATAGCTGTACTTACTCAGTTGCTTTTTGCCATGTCTCTACTGTCTTGGTTTTATTATACCTTCCCTCCCAACATCCAGTTATACGTCCTAGTTTTTCTTTTGTTAACAGATTCCTCTGCTGCTCTCTCAAGTTCTCTCATCTTTCCAGCCTAAAGAAGACTGAAAATACATTACAGATCTTTTCTCTGCTTTTGAAAGACATTTCAGAAATGTGTTGAAAATAACACACCACAGCATGAGAAGGAAAAGTTAAGCTAGGAACTGAAAAGAAGTAGAAATTTTCCATATGGAGGAGCACAGGATCTAGTAGTCAAAGCCAAGTATTCCTACTACTGCATAGCTACCGTGCCCACTTAAAACAGTGAGGACTAGATGATCAGATATGCTGAAGTACTGGAAAATGACTGACAAGGAATTAAAATGAAACTGAAATGAGACTGTGTCACAGAAATATGCCTCACAATTCGTTGTATGGCAGTATTCATATTTCAGATGCTCCTTATTATCTTCAGAGCCTCTTTTCAGACTGTGTTCATGGTACTATTCTTGTATGTGCAGAAAGGTAAAATAAAACTGAAGTCTTCACCACTATCAATCAGAGCTGTCTTTCTTTCTCACATTCAGTATGCCCAGGATTTCATCTGCAATATCCATACACACAGCAGGAAGTTAAAAACCCAATCTGTTGACAATTCACAATGGTGTGCAAATAACGATAATTTTAAAAAGGAATATAGCCCTTCCCTACAGAAATCAGGCTAAGTTTATCCACTGATTTCAGTTTGAGACAGTTTTGTTTATGGTGGTTTATAAGAATAGGTAGTCTCTCTGTTCTGCTCCCGTGCAAACCCAAGTATCAGCAGCCACATCACTGATGCACTTGGGCTGTGGAAGGAATATGTCCTATACTTAGAAAAACAAACTCTATATTCAACTGCAAAGTATTTGCTGATAATGTTTCAGTATATGATACTTTACTGTTGATTACAGGCTTTAAACAAATGTTTTTGTGCTCCCAATGATTTGGCTAATTGAGTAATATTAATGGAAATAAAAATTTAAGTAATGACATACTATTGCTTAATTTGTAGTGAGGGTCATTTAGCACACATAAACCCCCCTGTCAGATATGCATTTGCAAAGTTACAGATTGATTACTCCTCAAGACCACTCAACAGCAAAGCAACTCATCATAAGGAATGACTAACCTAGGATATGTCAGGAGCAGAGGACACAGTACTTTTAAATTTCCAACCAATTCTCTGCAATAGCAGCATTTCTGTGAACAATTTTCCCCAAAGCCCACTGCCCTCTTCAATCTCCAGATGAAGAACACACTTAGGCCACTGAGAACTGTGGCTCTCTGTTGAACACACATTGCCAGATGTATACCTATTTTTTTTTTTTTTGAAAGTGCAACCTTAAAAGCCTGTGTCTGTGAGAGATTAGCACCTACAGGAGCAGCTAATTCAGACCAAATGAGCACATGATGAAACTGATGCTAGTTAGGGCAGACTTAAGGAAGAACGGGACTGCAGATCTCTACCGAGAGAAAAGCCCATCCCATTCAAAGCACCAGGGAACCTGCAGTCTCTGTTACAAGTTATCACTTTGTTGCCTCTGGTAACAAATGGGAGCTGCACCTCCTTCTCTGGGTAAGGACATGCAAACAGTAGCTCACATACTTATGGCCTGACTTCCTTTGAAGCTGCCTTGTTGCGTGTGTATGTGTTCGTGTGTGTGGTATTTTAACAGACAGATGACAATAACCATACTTCCAGAGTAGCTTAAATTCATACAAATTTAACTTACATACACTCTTTTGCTTGTGCTATGCAGCCTCATGAAGCCCACAAGAGAGACTCTATTCCACCCTCAGCCTCAGCTCTCAGGTGACAGTTCTTCACAGCTCCCACACACACTGCAACCCTTATTTTGAACAAAGGTCTCACAGTCCTGGGTTTATGTCACAGATGAGACAGCTGAAAGCTTGTGCAGTGTCACTGAAAGATGTGGAAGGCACGGAAGCTGGGACACCACTATGCAAGACCCTCTCCTTCCTTGCCAGTTTGCAGCCCTGTCTTTTACAGCGATCACTATAAGTGCTGTACTGTGCACAGTGACAGAAAACAGCTTTGCCACTCTTTGTGCCACCCTGTCACACTGAATTGTTTCTGAAGAGTTTACAATCCCCTCTGAAGTCAGAGTTAGTTTCAACAATGATTTCAGTGAAGCCAAGACTTTACCGCATGATCCAGCTAGAACGAATTACTCTTTTTAACTGAGTGGCAGAAGTTCAAACTTTCCTATCCAGCTGCAGGTTTTGGAGACAGCTTAAAAAAAGGTGTTCCTGTTACACTTCGCTGTTTCTTTCTTCAATCGCTCGAGCATCTTCATCCCACAAAGCATTAACTGAAATTTCAGCTGCAGAGCCCACTACTCTTCCTTTGCTCATGAGTCGGGCAGAGGTAGAAGTGAGGGGCACATTCTGAGTGGGTCCCCTTCTCAGAATCACAGGAACATCAGGGTTGGAGGAGACCTTAAAGATCATCCAGTCCAACCATCAATCCAGCACCACCATAATCACTAAGCCATAGTGCCACATCCATCTCTTGAACACTTCCAGAGACAGTGACTCCACGATCTCCCTGGAAAACTTATTCCAGCGCCTGACCACTCTTGCACTGAAATTTTTTTTCTAATATCTAACTGAAACCTTCTCTGGCTCAGTCTAGGCCATTTCCTCTTGTCCTTTCAACTCAAGACATGGCAGAAGACACTGACCCCCACCTCACTACAACCTCCTTTCAAGCAGCTGTAGAGAGCAATGAGGTCCCCCAAGTCTCCTTTTCTCCAGACTATACAACCCCAGTTCCCTCAGCTGCTTCTCATGGGACATGTTTCTAGACTCCTCAACAGCTCCATTTCCCTTCTCTGGACACCCTCCAACACCTCAATGTTCTTTTTGAAGTGAGGGAACCAGAACTGAACACAGCACTCAAGGTGCGACCTCACCGGTGCTGAGTACAGAAGGACAATCACTTCCCCAGTCCTGCTGGCCACACTATTCTCATGGTCTCCTTCTACAGACCCATTCTACCACCTGGCTCTGTAGTTGGCACAGGAAAGTACATGCAATGGATCTGACGACTGCCCTTAAAACTGTACTAATAACCTATGGCTTGTTTGGAAAGGGGAAAAAAGATATACTATATTTTAGTGCTTTAGGTGATTTACAATTACTGAATACCCTAAGACATTGTAGCTAAGGAGGAGTATGGGTACTGCCAGTTTTTTTAAAACTGATGATTCTAGGCAGCCTGAAGGTCCCAAATCCAGTGTTCACATCACCAGACGAGGTTTTAAGTTTTGATTTTATCACATCTGTATACATTATCTAGAACAACAAAGTCCCAGGCTCACGTTTTTCTACACACAGTGATGTAACTTCTCTAATTGGACACATTTATACCACTGAAAGATGACTTATACGCCAAAAGCTTGCTTCCCTCTGTCTGCTGTTTGTGTCCACCAGGGAACTTGGCCCACTGTAGGTATTTCAGTAGAGTCACACATCTCTTATCTGCTGTTACCATTTTCAAGCACAGCTGGTAATGCAGTAACTGTCTCACATATATTAGGAGTTGACAGAGTAGGCGGAAAAATGAGACAACTGCTAAAAACATGATTTAATATTTAAAAATGAATAAATAATAACCTCATACTATTTGTGCCAATTTTGCAGCTTACGAATTTCTGGGACTGATGACTTTACCAACAGCAGGCTGATTAAAACATGATGGAGCTGGTGCATGAACAGTCTCAGTAAGAAACCCATGTGACTGGAATTAATTTCCCTCCTGGACAGATGAAGCTTGTTGCACTGAGATAATACTGTTTTACTTTTGGTTTGGAGAGGCGAAAAAGGGTTTTGGGAGAGGACTCTTTCCAGTTTTGGGTTTGAATTGGTGCCTGTAAACATGCAGGCACAACACCGGCCACCCTCTAGCGTATGACTTCTTCATGTTGACTGGGCTGTGAATAGAACAGAAGCTACAAAAACTAACAGTCTCTTCTGATGATTTTTAGCTCTGTATTTACTCCAAAGGGAGACAAACTCAGTTGCTTGTTTAATATTATAGTTAAACGTGCCTAGCTGGAATAGTTACATAGATAGCCTGACTCCTGAGTCCCACATGCACACCTACCAACCTCCTAGTCTGTGCAGGATGGAAATCATAGAGGAGTGGGGTTTTGAAAACTGGGTATGTATAGATGCACTAGGAACGAAGCACCAAAACATTTTGACACTTTTTCTCAAGACTGACTACTCAGAAGAGAATCCAAGATTGGTGAGTTTTCTTTTATAGAGCATTTCACCCATATCTGAATCTGGGATTCCTGTCTTTTCCTGCTTTCATCCTCATTCACCTGGATTAAGTATGACCCAATTGAAGCAAGAAGACAAACAGTCTCTTCTTCCCTAAAACACTGGTCATGGCTTCCTCCTTAGGAGCCACCCACAACTCCTTGAGCCAGCTGGAACAGTTTTATGTATCCAGACAGAAGTGGATGCTACTCCCATTTTTGCCTTTCTCTTTAATGAGGTGTTCAGAGTGAGTAGAAGGTGAGTAGAAGGTACAAAGTCCTTTCCTAACGGCCTGGAAAATGCTCAGCCTCAAAGTGTAACCTTTTTATTAGTAATTCAAATCTTTATCTAAACATTTAAAAAAAGCCAAAGGATGTCCCCATGCCCTCAGGCCCCTGTCAATCCTGACAGCTGTATCTCTGAAGGACTCTGATATGGTAGCAAGCCATAGCATACCTTACAATTTCCCTCATTGCTTTTTACAATCCATGCACCAGAGCTTTTAAATCACAAAGAAAACAGGCACTATGACAAATAGGTTTACACTTCCGTTAGATAATGACACTCCATCCAAATGTCTAGAAGTCACTGCAAACTGCTTAATTAGACAGGAAATTTAAAAACTGGAGCTCTCATACAAGGAATTTTTCAAGTAATGCATTATTTTGGTGGTGTTGTCATCAGCAGTGCACATGGACAAAGACACACAAAGCAGAATAGTTTCTATGTACATAACACATATACCTGACTATTGAGCAGTTTATTGCTGATCCGTAAATAGAACAGGATCCTTGGGAATCCAACTGAGGGATTTTATGATACAAACTATAAATCTGTACCAAATTAAAATGTGCGCTTTTAAAATAGTTATGACTGTATACAAACCTCAGATTGCAGGAGAAACAGAGCTGAAAAGTGTCATTTATTTAGCTGAATCAGCCAAGATGAGAGAAATGTTCAAATTTACTCTAGATGTGTCTAGATTAAGATCTATTTATTTAATTTTTTGTGTCTAAGTCCTTCATACACTTTTGTGAATTTCAGATCTACTTCTTAAACAAATACTTGGTTTTCATTTGTCTTAAACTGTTTTAGATTAAGGGTGATTTAAACTGAGGTGCCATCCACCTAAAAGACATAGTGACCTGTAACATACAGACTGGACCACTCATACAGAGCTCACTTTTCTCCTACACTTACCTAGACTAAAGCACCCTCACTGTGTTTGTGACAGCCTACAAAACTCTATTCAAGCAAACTCAAATTGTCCAATGTCTCCTTGACATAAACAGGATTGTGGTATGTTTTGTGATGCTGTGTAGTGTTTTTTTTTGAAACCCACTCCAGTGAAGTCCCTGGGATATAAAAACGCCCAGAGGAGTCTCAGTATGTTTCTTAAAAATGACCGACCTTTAAGATCTTTAAAAGAGAAAGCAAAAGAGAGTAGGAGAAGAAAGCAAAAAGTACCCAGCAGGACAGAAAAATGAAAAGGTTGTTTTAACATCAAACCCCTGTCTACCACGCAAGTTTTAGCTGCATTCTCATACTCTTATCCTATCAACACCAGTGGAAATACAAATTGGTGATTACCCAAGGGCACTACCACTTCCCAGCAAAATTGCTATTCCATTTATTCAACCTTTGGGATATAATCCATGGAGTTTGCAAAATTTTACATTTTATTGCTACCAAGGTCACAGTAACATAGGCTTTCTTTTGCAATCCATCAGAAGAATCTGAAAGACAACACAGATCATGTAGAGAGTATTGCAACGTGAACCCATGGAGACACCATCCAGTGCTGTTTGCTGTAGCTTTATGGAAAAGAGCCTTAAGAACCGTCTTCCAAATCATGCTTGTACACTGAAGCATGCAGTAGTCATATTGTTTGCAGTGAAAGAACATAGTACATACAGACTTGGCAGATTCCTGACCCCATACAGTTTTTGACAGTCTCCCAAATATAAGACTGAGAATGTCAGACTGACCCTACATTTGGCAAGAAAAATAGAAGTCCTGGTTTTATCGAACTCTGGTTCAAATCAGATCTCATTTCCATAACAAAAAAATACTGATTTTGTAATATTAATGTAATATTTGCATTTGTATGTAAGTAGAAAATTTAATTTACTGTGTGGATTTGGAGATTCAGCAAAGCTCATACACCATTACAAGAAAAAATTAAATTAAATTGGTGGAGTTTGTACATGGCAGGATTTCTTATCTGTCAAAATGCTTCAAATTAAATGAAAGGAAAAAAGTTTTGAGCATGTAATAAAGTTCTGCATTCATTTTTCGGCCTGTATCACTCTTACTGCAAATGATAAAATGAAGTTGTTGACTCTGCTATTTGAATCAGAAAAACTATCAGCAGCTTAATGCTACTGTGAATCTGTCAGTATATGGGCTAAGACTGAGTCTTTAAAAGTTTGCAATGGAGAGTTTAAGTGATATTCCTAAAATCCTCATTCTTTTTTTCTCTCATTTTCTGACTTCATTTCTGAGTCAGAGACAGAGAGGGTGGAGGATAACTCTACCCAGGCCATTTGATCAGGCAAGAAGCCCAAGAAAAAAGATTTTTCCATATAACATTAATAAGTAGTAAAATCCTAAAGTTATTTTGCAAGACTTCAATAAGTATTTGAACGTACTGTATAAATTACACAGTTGTTTCTCAAGGCCCTTACAGTATTGCGTCTCCTTGTAAATTGTACTGATTTGGGGTTTTAGGCAACCCAGTATATATTTTTCTTTCACATTTTCTTTCTGTATATCCTTTGGCTTCACCATGGGTGTTACAAAATGCTATACAGTTTTTACACGGAGATCACCCAGGTGATGACAACATGCACTTTTTGCCTTTAGCTCAACCAAAATGCATGTGATTGAGTTAGTATCAAGACAGATTTACCCCGTTAAAATTCTTGCAGGTTTTTTCCTCTCTGCACCCTACATGGCACAAGCTCCACATCAGTGTCTTTCCACGGGCAAAGACCAGTACTCAAGAGGAACTCTTGCATTCACAGCTCACCTGCATCCAGCTGTAATATTTTGTAGTGAGATAGTTCTGATTTCACAGAATCAGCTAAAAAGCCCCATTTATCTGGGGGGCAGGGGGGGTGTTTGACTACATTTAACATCTCTGTTACCCTACCCTCAGGCTACATAACTTATTCTTAAAAAATCCTACCTCTGTTTCCTACCTCTAGAAAACAACTTTACAGTAACTTCTTAAATCTCAAATATCCCAAGAGCAGACTGCAAGCAAACACCTGATGCTTCAATGTACACACTGCAGAGGAAGAAGACTGCAGACCACAGTGCCCTGTCTTCCTCAGGGTAAATCCTTTCCAAAATCCAGCTTTACTCAATTGATCAACAGCCTCTCTCATCCCGTTTTATCTGCATTGGGATTCAGGTTCAACCGGAATACAGCAATGCCCATGCAAGCTTTACCAAGAGCTGAGGCAGACTCCCATCAAAAGAGACTCCAAGATAGCAACAAGTACGAATTTGCAATGGGCATTTATATTTTACACTGCAAATAAAATAACTTATCAGGCCTTTCCAATATAAACATGATTTGGTGTATTGTAACAGGCATTACAGCACATTTTTTCAAATGAAAAGCATGAAGAAAATAGAATTGTATTTCTTACTTTCGACGGAACATTTCTGCAAATATGCAGCCAACGCTCCAAAGATCAACTGCTGTTGCATAACTGGACTGAAGCAGGACTTCAGGAGCTCTATACCACAAAGTAACAACCTGCAAAACAAAAAGGAACAGAAAAGAGAGTGCTTAGCTGCAGAATTACAATCTCCTAAGAGTTGTAGGTACAGCTTCCACTTAGTTTAATCTATATTGTAAAAACTCACATATTATGGCCAAGTGGTTTAGCCAGCACATAGAAAGGGGTCCTGTATAGAAAATCTCAGTATCCATAGCTGCAGGGATGATGACTCAGAAAGTGAGACCATTTCTTGTCAAGAACACTGCAATTCAGGGTACAACAAATCTCTAATTTCAGAGCACAGCATTGGTGTGACAATCATAGTACCACACCACACTACCAGCAACTCTTTGAACCTTTTGCAGCTTACAGACCCCAAACACTGTCCAGTGGAGATTTGGACACTCCATAGGGCATATGTTAGTCAACTGAACAAGGCCTTGTTTTCTTAACTTTCGTGGATGTAGATGCAGTCACCAGAGCCAAAGTGGAAACAAACAAGCTAGGGAATACTGTAGGTTTACCCATAGGACAAATCAGAACCTGTAGCATGTCTGTTCTCAGCCCTTTATGGTTTATGTACTGTTTTCTATAAAAGAAATGGGGTTAACTCACATGCATGGGCCAATTAGGGTAAACATGTCTGACCTGTCTCAAAAGTTAACTGAGGAAATTATAACTTTTTAAAATCAGTTGGATAAAGATTAAGTCAAACCCTTCTCAAAGCTGTCCCTTACCAAAGGCATCAGTGCTGTCTACCGTGGTTTCCTTCCACACAAAGGAACACTAAATTATCAGTTTTTAACTAAGTAACACAGCACAAGGATTCCTGGCAGATTCCTGACCTTTACAGTTGTGTGACTGTCTCTGCCGACGTGCTTCTGGTTAGACCAGCAGTAACTTCTCTCACCCTGTGTATTCAAATGACACGCTCTTTCCCACCGACATATGCCACGTAAAGTGCCTGCTTTCAGGCTGTTCTTATCCTGGTGGTTATGTCACAACACGTTGTAGAGACGCAGTGGGAATTTTACTGGCACTGCTCCATCAGCATACTTTGATAAGTCCTGCTCACTGAACCCACAGAGATGGTACAGTTTATATTTATCCTTTTGTATCTCACAAGTAGACCAAATACAGATGAGGCTGACTGTATCTTCAGGATATTTGCAGAACACAAGGAACTTCTGCAGAGTCCTGTGTGAACTATTATCTTGCTAAAATATAATCTCAGAGCCACAGGAGTATTCTGCTCCTGAATACAGTTATAATCCAGCCATAACAACACATGACCATCAGCTAAGTGACAGTATTTTCTTACTCTGTGCTATAATTTAGACCTCTGACAATTAATACAGGGCCTGGGAGGGTCTTTACAACTATTGTTTCTTTCTTCAACAAACAGGAAGGTGGGAAATGTAACATCCAGGAGGAGCACAAACCAAACCAAAACTCTGAAAAAAAAAAGGATAGAAACAAATAAAACTGTAAGAATGAAAAGAACTTTTAAAATTATGTTACCTAGGATAGTGAGTTCAGAACTTCAAGACCAGCACAAAGAAATGCGTAAGAATAGTGGGTCTTTTAATGATAACAATATAATTGTCTTCTAAAGAAAAATAACAATGGAAGTAATCACCCAAATTTGCTGGTCAAAGCCAGATGAAACAAAAGCAAATACAACATTTATTACAATCATTAAATGCCCTGACAGCCTTTGGAACCACTGAATGGCTATTGAAAGGAGGTTCATGGATATTTGCAAGAGTGGTCATATTTGCTAACAGTTCTTTTAAACACTTTGAGGCTTATTTATAGAATTTGTCTATGAAACAGTTCAATAACACAGTACAAAGTACTGCACTGGCAAGCTACAGTTCCAGATACCCATCCACAGAAACAGATTCCACTTGTGTAGAAGTTGGGCATTACTTAGCTCCATTTGTCTTGTTCCTGATTTGCTACTATACCAGTGATGCTTTTATGAAACACTTCTCTCTATAAAAACCAGAGAAGTTCCTTCAGAGACTCACTCCAAGGAAAGAAGACAAATATAACTGGAGGTCAGGGATTCTCTCTGGAGCTGCCCTGTCTGAATCAGATAGAATTCCCCATGAAACACATTATTTTTCCTAATGCAGATATATCTCTCAAAATGAACTACGCTTTTATTATCACAGTACATTTGTGGAAAAGCTTACTGAAGTAATATTGCTTTGAGAAATTAGATAGAACAATTTCAACCCATTACTGTTTGTGAATGGCTGGGTGTAGTGTCAGGAGAAGAGCTGTGTGATCTCTGATCTGTGGAAGTACCACCAAACCCCATGATTCCTGGTTTGAGATCCACATGGCTGTTCTCACACAGAGCATAAGGATGATTTATTTTCCCCAGTCCCACAAACCCTGCAACATTAGGGCTCCGTACTTCCATAGGCAAGGAACCGGGGGATGCATGGCTGTGGACCATATGCCCCAAACTGAAGTCCTTTCCAGATGAGTGTGGCACAGGACAGCTGCTCCTTTCCTGAGAGATGCATGATGGCTCATGCCCGTGTCCGTGCTTGCTCAGGGGAACAGTCCTGTTTTCAGATGGCTGCGGAAGCGTGCAGCACGGTGGCTGCTTCTCCCATGTGACCCCTTACTGGCACAGTTCCCCAACCATTTGCACCCTGCTATGCTCCATGCATGCATACACAGGGGACTGGGAGACATTACCTGAGTAATTTGGAAAGTTAAACCTGCAAAATAAAAGATTTCCAAAAGACTAACAGTTAAATTTCAACTAATGCCTAACTGCATTATAGTCAGAGAGGACGGAATCTGTGTTGAGCTGTTTTGATATGCTCTGTCATTAATGTGTCATTATAAAAGTGATCAAGTAACTTTTATGGTTCGTAACATACAAGTCTCTGTTTCAAAATGTGAACCTGAAAGGGATCAAAATGTACTAAATGTCAGTTCGCACACAAGTAATGCCACAGATGACTCCTTTTGTGGTCAGGGTCTTCTCCTGAAAAGCACAGGATGATGTATATGACACAGTGGTTTTGACAGTTTCACACTCTCTCTTACCATAGAAACCAAGCAAATATTTGTGGACATTCCATTAACATTTGTAGAGAAGTAGAAATGAAAATTATTCTGAACACAGGATATGGTGAGGCTGAACAAGCAGGTCATCACTTCCTCTTTAGCACAGTTCTGAGTGAAAAAAATGCTTTGCTTAGGTAAGCCACACCAGCAGGGAGACAGGGTCTCTCTGAGTGACAGTGCACTTAACAGAGCTGCTTGATGAAGTCCCATTTTTAGGATGAAAAAAGCAAGCAGCTGCATCAGTACATCTCACTTAAATTTCTGTCTCTCCTGAAAATCTGTTTCCGCAGCCATCTGACATGAAATGCATGATTGCTCTGTCGGAAAAGGGTTAATGTTCATGTGCTGATGGAGATCCTGAATTGCGCAAGACTCCAAAATACTTTGGAGGTTGTAGACCTCAGTGACCATATTGCATTTTAGTCCTCTCACCTAAGAAACTTCTCTCCACTTCCTCCTCCTTGCTTCTCCTCACCCTGGCTGGTCTCTTCAGCTCCTCTCTTACACCCACCAGGTTTCTCCCAGATGTCCCATGACCTCCTGGCTTCCTTCCCCTGCCTACCTCTGCCTTCCTGTCACACACACCAATGATCCCCTGATGGCATCGCCAAACATGCCTAATTCCCTGCTGCTCCTAAACACCCTTTTCCCCCTTTAGCTTCTTAGCCCACTCTGCCTGTCCTGAAGATACCCTGTAACATTTGTATTTAATAGATCAAGCTACACATGAAAAGACTGAGAATATTCATACACTGGAAGAAGTAGGTACCTAAAGAAGTAACTAAGTTCCTTTTCCAGCGCACATTCTATGTTTCTACTATCCAGGTAAGATGGATGGATCAGGTAAGAAGGGAATCAGTAGCGCAGATCACTACTTCTAACTATTTAAAAGTTAATAGATTTAGGCAGCACTTCAGGATGAAAACAAATGACATGTATCTGAGAGGCAGTAGAAAGGAAAATAACATCTGCAAAGTCTACTGAGGCTGTGTCTGACCCTCTAAAGAAGGAAATGTGCTCAGTGAGAAGCAGGAGGAGAGCTGCATTTAGAGTCAGATGAAGAAAGAGAACTTCATTTTGAAATAAAGCTTCCTGCCTTACTACACCTGACAGATGTGGCTATCCAGCACCATCTAGCCCCAGGAGTTTCAATCCTTCACTTCATGGTACCAGTTTCTGATGAAAAATCAAATTAGTGGGAAGTGTCTACTCACTGGCAACACGAACAGAAGATCTAGGCATTGTGTCAATCTCATATAATTTCCATTTACTCTACAGAACAGATTTTCATTTTTGCATAACTGCTTAATTTAAATGGATCTGCACAATATACAGCCCTTTCCAAATATAGCTGCTGTCTGAACAGCATTCAGTTCAAAAAAGACAAACAGTGGTTTAGGGATGGGGTTGAGTAACACAGACACAAAAGACTACATTTCAGTTTGCCACAGACTTGAAGTACAGACCAATGCCCAGTTGCACAGCTACACGAACAAAGCAGGGATCAGACTGAACACAGCAGCTATGTCTGTGCTAGGAAATTAAATGGGACAGGAAATGTTCCTTTGGCACTGAGACCAAAAAGTACAGAGTGGCCTATGTCCATATTATTAAATTCTCAGCCTCCCAAAAGAGGTGACCACATGCAAACTGCTTATTGGGAATGGTCTTTGGTCCATGCTTAACTGCTAAAGCGCCTAGGAACTGTCTGGGGAAGGGCTGGTTGGAGTAACTCCTGCCAGAAACCATTCTAATAATTTAACAGTATAGACAATTGAGCTCCAGTACCCACAAATGTTTTCTGGCACTGTTTAATCTACCAGCCAGTGAGTCACGCTGTGGCCCTGGGTCTTCCTTTCACTCCAGAAAGAAGGCATTTTGCTATGCTTCCCTCATCTCCTCTGATTCAGAGGTGGCTCCACAAGAGTGATGGCATGGGGGAGGCATGGCCTACTGCTCATCTCACCCAGCAACTGGTCTTACTTTATCCTAAACGTGTTGCACAGGTCCGATGAACATACACTGTATTTGATTACTATCCAGGGGGAGCATCTGACTGGCCCACATGTAGAGATCTTCCTTTTAGATATCCAAAGCTGGATGAGACAGATTCTATTCTAATTAGTTCTGAAGGGGCTTGGAGGAGGGCTGTAAAACCTTTTAAAACACTAACTTTCATAGAAATAATGCCACAAAAGAAATTAGCAGGATGCTTAAATTCATATGAAGCATCCTTGAATCCAAGAACAATTCTTCTTGTAGATATTTTGCTTTTGTGATTGTGGTTTCTCCTGTGCTCTTTTTGTACTGATTTTGTTAATTATATTGACCATTAGATGCTGGGTCATTTTGTTACTTAAAGCATTTAAATCTCATGAGAGATTAGTTGTAGATTTATTTCTAATGTTCCTTACAGTGGTTCTTAAACTCACTCTTTTTCTTCAGTTCTCACTAACAAGGCTTTCACATGATCTTCAGGACATCTTTTTGACTGTTTTTCATTTATTTCTGTCCTTTCTTCTTGAGAAAAATGAGGGAATATAGCTACAGAATATATGGTGCAGTATGTAGAGTCAAGCTCTTCAGTGTTGCTTTGCGGTCTTCCAATTTCACAAAAAATCTTTTGCTTCGAACTGTTCACAAGGATTCAAAGTGGAAACTTACCAGCTTCGCTAGGAACCTGCTACTTCATGGCTTGTTCTTCAGGTCTGGGACTCCAAAACAACTTAAAAGAATTTTCTTGAAGCTTTGTAAAGAATTTCTTCTCAGCTGTATGACTAAGCTTGACACATTTGCCACAGACTAGTTTTAGAGGACAGAATTACAGACAGCATACTGATTGAAGCCTGGCTTCAATCCCCACTGCAGAGAGAGGCTCTCTCCACCTAACCCACCTCCCTCTTACTTGGTAGAAACAGTTGAAAATACTCCACAGAAACTGAAAAGAAGAAATATAGTTTCTGAAACAGAATATGCTAAAATGGCTTGCTGGTCTGACAGTGTAACATTGCTCAAAATGAAGTCAATGTAATATTAAAAACTGCTTAGGAAAAGAAAGAATTTGTTTAATAATGTTTCATCATCTTCAGTTTGGAGTATGGACCAACAACCAGGACTGAGCAGGGCAGAAGTGGCAAGCCAGAGGGTTGGTGACACAAGGTTGTGACATGATGGCATTTCTGCAAGCTCATGAGCCCTACACTTGCCCTGTGTGCTGCTCTGAGTCCTCCTGACAGCCCAAGCCCCGAAAGCCCCACTTTCCAGCCCTCTTGTTTAACAGATCCACCACCATACCCTGCTCTCGTCCACCAGTGATGATATTCCCCACCTCCCCTTCAACTTCCATGCCCCCCAGGAACACTCCAAAGACCTTTGGAAGCGGATCACATCTAGGCCACATAGGGAAATGATTTTTGTGTGTGTTTTCGTGTGTGTGAGTCCCGGCAAATAAGGGAGGGGGCAGTCTGGGGTGTGCTGGAGGGACAAGCAAGGAGAAAAGAGGTGAGGAAGAGAGGAGAGTTGATGCCTCATTCCACCCTGAAGCACCATGCACAACAATTCCAGCACAGGCAGAGAACATATTCAAAACCCCCCTGTCCCGCAAGTGTAATGAGGCAAAGATAGGGGGTTTTAGCACGTGCTAAATTTTAGCTTTTGTACAGTGATGTATTTTTCATCTCTGGTATGGAAAAGGGGTGTGTCTGCTTGACTTGCTGGCGACTGTTTTACTGGGTTTTCCTATCACTATCCTTAGAGCATTCACTGAGCATTCTGCATTTATAAAGCAAACCTAGGACTCTCTTTAATCTATCTCTGAAGACCTATTATTATTCCTAACTGTGATAGAGAAGGTAATAACCACTACATTATATGCTGTGCTTTAGTTTCCAGGGATAATATCTGTCTGAACAATTATTTTTGTTTAATCTCTCTTTTGAGTAGTGGTTCTTCCACTGTTATGTAACTGTTTTCAGTTCCATCACAGAGACAGGTATGGCTGGAGAGAATGTTTCTTTCTTAGAGAATGATGATTATAGTTTGTCTGTTTACAGAAACATTAAAATAGTTTCCCTTTTAAAGTAAGTATATCAAACTACTCTGGTGGCTTTTAAAAAGCACTTTACTTCTTGACAAAAGATTTAGCATATGAAACATGAAATCCTTTCTAGTGCTATGGGTCTCATGAAGTGCACATGGTAATACCAATTTTATCTCTTTATTCACGTCTCTATTTTGGGCACAAGCCTGATGAATTGCTTCATGAAAAGTGGAATGAATGTTGTTATCATTCCATGAGTTAAATCATCAAGCAAAAGATTATTTATTTATAGAAGACACAAATCCTGATCACATGTATCACCCACTATCAAGTTGCTGTTTTAGAATGGGATCTCCTGTTTTTTGATGCTAAAACACTTGTGCTTTGAAGGAAACATGGTTTAGCATTTACTGTAAGATAACATGACAAATAAAGAAGCCATTCATTTCTTAGATGTTCTATACACACAAAACTAACCAGAATTTTCCTTTTTTTTATTTCTAGGAAGAACCACATCACGCAGTGTGACAGTGCTGTTGAAGAGCATTTCTAGGTACATCCGTTGTCAGGAGGAGTGAATTTGTGTGTTTGCACATCATGTTTGTAGCTGAAGATACTTTACCTACATTCAGTGAGTTTTACCTTAAAAGTCTCTGTGCACTAAACATCTGTGTGGAACAGCTACTAGAAAGGAAAAGTGGCTCTTAACAAGAGGTAGTATTTTAACCACTAGTGATTCAGACCTCACCTCAAAACTCATACAAGGAAATACATTTCTACTAAGCAGAGTATTTCATAGAATTCTCTAAAGACACGATATACAGAACATTTCTGAAAGACTATCTGAGACTTCAGGTGAAATGTGTTTTATCTTTATACAAAAAGAAAGGAGCAAAAATAGTATCAGCAACACTACCCTACCTGATCCATACCCCACAAAAGTCAGACTTGCCAGATCTTGTTGTGTATTCAAAACTATTGAAACCATGACGCTCTATTCTCTGAGCTGCAGTGCAGCCTTCTATGGAATATGGGACAGCTCAATTCTGCACAGAAATGGTCAGCTTTGCATGCAATGAGACTTGTGCTCATATCACAATGTATTTACAGACAGAGATACTTAACAACACTGAGAGTGACAACAGAAGTAGCCATTCTTCAATCATGCTTCAAGACTCAATAATCAAATCTGTAGACCAAAACAACAAATTCTAATAATCTATCTCAGAATTAAAAAAACACACAAAGGCAGAAAGAAATAAACACCACTGTCTTCTTACGCAGATCAAGTCAAACACCTACTATAGGGAAGAAGACAATTCCTTCCACAATTCCAAATGAAACTACAGCTAAAAAACCCTAAAACAACCTAAAAGGTGGCAGCCTGAGACTGTGCCTTGCAATACAGATCTTGTTCTGGCTGCAGCAATTTGGCATGTTTCCACTTGCTCAGTCACCTGTTGGCATTAGCCAGCTGAGGGAAGAGTCCTAACTTCTAGTACCAGATCTTGGGCTTTGCTTCAGTTGCTTTGCTCTCCTCTACATCTTTAGGCCACAAAACCAACTCACCTAGCACCCTGTATATTCCCACTGGGTGGCATCCACCTCTTTTACAGTCTCTCACATCACTTTTGCCCTGTCTCTGGGAGCAGGAGAACATGTAGCTCTAACTTGTGCCAAGGACCAAGCTGTGGTCACCCCCATGCCAAGATCCCCCAAAGCTGCCCTTGTGACTGCCTGGTCTTTTCTTGGGCTCATCAGAGTAGACAATCTGAGCCCTACCACTTACAGTTGGAGTTGATATTGAAGACCAGCTTTCCACTGCTACCAGAAAATCAGAGTCTGGTCGATAGAAAAAATGTTCCCACTTCCTGGGGTGCTGTGTCAGACTCCAGTCCTGAACACAAAAAGCCTAAATGAAGCAAAACCATGAAGGCCACCACAGACCTCTCTCCCACGGAACTTGGGCCCACTTCTGTCAAACCATCTTTAACAAAAGGAGGAGACGCACAGAGAAACCATGAAGAATAGATTAAACTGGGCCAGTTCTCTAGGTGAGAGGCTTTACTGTGGACAGCTTGGGAGTCCAGACAGAAGAAACTTGGTGCAAACAAATTATACGAGGTAACTGTTTTCATTCAGTTGAGAATGAAACTTAGAAACTAATGTTGTGCCTGGAGGCAAAGTACCAATTTCACTGAGAGCGTGGTACAGTAGATAAAAGGCTGGTAGAGCAACATCTGTCAGTGATGGTCATGTGAAGCAACAGCTTAGAGTAAAAGCTCCTATATTACAGCAGAGCTCAAAGAGAACCCAGGGTGGCAAACTAGTCAGCTTCTCTGCACTAAAAGTTTCACTTGGGATGTACCTGCCCTCACTACTTCACAAAGTGCAGACTTCATCATGACGACCATCACAGAGCTGGGCCTTCCTACACCTATGGCATAAAGAATTTGAGCAACTCTGAACAATGCAAATTTGTTCTACATTTGAAACTGAATGAGGTAGATTTTACTATGGCCTTACATAAATGTATGGCTTTAAACTGAAGTAAGCAAAATTGTAAATGATACCATAGAGATGAAACTCCTATTATATACCTTTCAAGAACTCTTTGAAATTACATTTGGGAAATGAAACCCTCATGAAACATCTTTTTTTCTAAAAACCAATGTGAAAAGAGAGTTGTAAATACACACAAAGAAAATAAGAAAAATTTGAACTTTCCATATACAGATGCAATATATGCATAGGTGTATGCATTCATATATACCTAAACATACCAAAGATCATTAGAAATTAGCTGAGTCTTGAAGTAAATATCACCAGCACAAAGACCTGCTGTAGACACGTAATTTCCAGCCAAAAGCAAGGACTGGAGAGAAAGGACAAAAACAGTAAGACAGTTCTTCAAGCTGTCTGAATCTTACATTTAAGTAGCTTTGTGAGCTTAAGACCAAGAAAATGCCGGGCACAATCCACTGAGTTTCCAAAGCTCTTTGTAGGCATCTTTAGTTATCAAATTCTTCCTCTTACTCTGAAAGTGTCTGTGGGCATTACATGTAGATGGTCACACAAATCAGAAAGACCTGTGCTGCAGAGACAAGCAGCTGTGTTCGAGCTAAAGCACTACTGTGAGTGATGCATTTTTGAGACAGATACCCTGGCTAAACGGATGTTTTCAACAAAAGTCCATACAGAGTCCTACCTGGTGAACCCTGTAACCAAGAGTGGTGGTAGAAGCACTATGTGTTTGCATCTACATTAACATCTTGTGCAAATGCTATCAGGTTAATCTCAAAGTTTAAACTCAGCTGAAGGGGATTTGATTGGCACCTCCTACACCCAAGCACATTCTTTGACCACTAGGCTAGGGGTTTTTTGGGTGACAGCTCTTTCCTTGCCTTTACTGAAGCCAAGTCACTATTCTGCCAGGAGTATATGATTCACGGGGCAAGATTGTGTCTGAAAGCAGCTGAGTGCTTAAGAACAATCAGCTGGAAGGGGCAAGGGGTCGAGTTTCTGGATACTGCTCTGGAATGTGTATGCATTTTACATTAGACCATCACTGGATAAAAATAAAAGCAGGCATTAATTACATTAACCAGGCTAGATTCTACTTTGTATCCAGACAGACTGTATTCCATCTCTCTGCTTCGAATGGATGGGACTCACAAAAATTCTAGAAGACAGCACTCTCCTTTACTCTGTGGAGAAAGAAGCAACATCTCCTCCCTTGCTGCTTGATACACTACTCAGTAGCCAAAATTAGGGTTCACAGCAAAAAGTGAAGCCCAAGATTTTGAAAGAAACCAAAAAATTTCCTCCACTTATAAATGTTACAACTATCTGACGATTTAGCAGAAAACCAGAATGTTACAATTGGTCCAATACTAGACCCTGGCAGACTTTATTTCCCAATTTTAACTTTAAAGCTTGTATGATTAATTTATGTTATTTTCAAAAAGCCACATTCCAAACAAAATTAATTACAGATAACATATTGTATTAGTTGAATGAAGAAGACCTGAATTAGTCTAGATTACTGCAGACTCTACTCCAGAGTGGTCACAGACTTATAAAAATATAAAATGTTTTATTTGTGAAAATAATGTTGTAGATCAGACTTCTACAGATAACTCAACACTCTCAAAATTGATACAAAGCATCAATTATTTAAGCTAAAGAGATAATAGCTTAAGACAATACAAACAGGAATGTTCAAGGTAATGAGTGCTTTCATGTTACAAGTTCTCAAGTCTGAGGGCACTGCATCAGGCTAAAGGACAATGAGATAAGAACAATATTGCTAGTTAGTAACAAATGGTAGATAAAAGACCTCTTCTGGATTCTGATTAAGGGACAGCATTCTACACATTCCTGTGAGTTGAGAAAGTTTGCCTGAGAACAGCAGCTATGTTACATATGAAGCACCACTAAACAAGCGTATCTCTATGTTTTCAAATTCCAGCGTGAGTAATGGCTCTTTCTCCCATCTCTTTAACTCGAACAGAAGCTCCCTCTCTCCTGGACACGCAGGAATAACTTGCCGTGCTCCAGTTTCCATTAAGACATATAAATGTATATGCTGAAAGTAAAGAGAAGTTCTGTAGGACTCCATGGCTGCGAGCCAATGTTTACAATCCCCTGGGTGGGAAATGACGGGTGAAAGGCTCTCCATGGCAGGCCGTAGGAGTCTTTGCTGTTGCCGACAATGACCTTCTGCCTCTATTTTCAAAGTAGCTCCCTTGTTAACTCCTTGAACGCTGTGTGCAGAGAGGCCTTAGAGAGGAAATACTTTCTCTGAGAGTCCAAATCCACTTCGTGGCATCCGTTTGACAGACTCCAATTTCAGCAGTGGTTAAGGGAGTGTGGACGAATATGTGTACTCTGCATCTGCTGTTGGAGTGTGGCACTGAGATGAAATTCCAATAGTCCAGAACTGGGCTTAAGCTGTGCTCTGCATGATATAAAGTGAACGTTCTCAGCTTCAAGGAAGGCATATCAATTTACAGGCACAGGGTTTTGTCAAACAGCATAATGAGGCTCCATGACAAAAGGAAAAATCCAATTTATAGAGATATGTTTTAATTCTCTCTGGCCAGTCAGTAGCAATGTTGTTTGCTGGTAGTGGCAATACCTTCTCTTGGGGTCTCCTTGGAAGGGGAATGACACTAAATATTGAAGACAGACTGAACTGCCATTGGTGCAAGTGAAGATACACAACACAGCACCCAATGTGGAAAGGAGATGTACTGCTTTAAAAGGTTTTGCCCCTCTCCTGACAATATTTAGGAGATCTCTTCATGTGTCACGTCCCTTTTGCTGCTCTGTAAATCACTCATGGCTCCTAACAGTTCAGGAAGAGTCCTTATTAAAAAAGATAAAAATGGTCTTACAAAAAAGGCCTTTTAAAATGCATATTGCAATTTGTACTCATCTTTGAAAATAAGAGAATAAATCCAATGGAAACTAGTATTCAAGCACTAGTGTAGGTGCTTTAATGGTCTCAGAGAGGGAGTCAAGTGCTCCTGTGAAAACATCAACCTTACTACCAGTTAAGCTTGGAATATATTTTCCCATCATCTCTGAAGCTTGTCTAAGCCTTTTCCCCACAAAGATCTGTTCTCAGAAACAATAACTGCATGCAAAAAATTCTCTACATATTCCCTGAAAGGGAACAAGAGTGCTTGCCACCTCCAGAAAACATTCACAGCATTAAAGCCACACAGAGACACCAACATCTACCTCCTCCTTGAATTTCTAGAGGAAGTCCTGTAAATAACATCCTCATGTGCTCAGGAAATACTTCTGTGTGTGGCTCCATGGATGCTGAAGAGGAGCGAAGACAGAAGCAGTACTAGACGCCAGAGCTGCTGCAGAGACACCAAGCCCAAGTATCAGCAGCTCTGAGACTGACACAGATCAACAGCCCCTAAAGCTGCTGCATTGTCTAAGGTTCTAAACTCAAAGAGAAACAGGACAAGCTGGTAGGACCTCAGCTGTTTTTCTGAGGCAAAAAACGTTTTGCATGAAAAGGCTACTGTTATTAGGCTGTGTCAAAAAACACAACTGGACATCTCATAAAAAGCTCCAACCTAACTCCAAATATGCACATAATTCCTAGAGATTTCAGTGGAAGCTCTGAGTGGTTAGAGGAAGACATCTGCAGACACTGAAATCATTGATATTTAGATCTATGCTTGTTTTTCATTGTTAGTACTTTAAAAAGTAGTTTTAGAAACAAAAAATTAGAAATACTCTATGTTTTCTGTAGAGTATACAATTGCAGCTAATAAATATTTTTTTTCAAGGAAAACAGCAGCCTACAAGGAAAAGAATTTTTGATGACAGAAAACAAAGAACGTATTTAGTTTGGAATTTTTTTTTTTTCTGTTAATATAAAGTTTTGTTACTGCTGTTTAAAATCATTAATGATCCTGGGATCAGAAACTAAGTGTTTTCAAGACCTAACAGTATTACTGTTTTTAGAAGGATACACTCAGGCTGAATTTAGAGCAAGTTAATTTTTGCAATATGAAGCTTTTACAAAATATGGGTCTAAATGACCCCTCCTTAAGCTTTTTTATTTACAAAGCATCTTTAAACATCAGATAAACTTTGTTTTGTTTTGGGCTACTGCATGAAAATCTGAAAATGAAACTTCTTTGAACAGAAATAGGAACAAGACTAAAATAGCCCACGAGCACAATCCAGAAGCACAACCAACAAAAAAAAGTGAATGGATTTTCAGTTATAGCAAAGGTGTTATCAGAATCAATAAAAGAGACTTCTAGTGCTTCTGAATAATTGAAGTGTTAGTCTAGCACCATGCCTTGAAATCACTTATGTAGGGACTAACAGTGTTTCTTAATACAAGCCTGGGGTGTAATCTTCAGGCTGAAAAATAATGTAGAGTACTGGAGATGACCTCTCTTAACCATCCTTCTGTTCCTGTCTGTAGCACCTGGGACGAACAACAGTTGACGGGGAAATGCTGTACACAAGAATGCTATCTATGTGTTGTATCTCACATGTCTGGCACAAGTGTAATTTTAATCAATTACATCTCAGGCAAGTACAAAGTAGATTACACACCACTCCCATAATAAGTGATCTATAAATCAGATTATTTTTCAAAGTTTAAAAGACTTTTGTTGTCCTTGACTGCAGAAGGAACCAGTGTATTTATGAGAAATGAAGCCCATTCTAATTAATCTGACTTCCTGTGAGGTTTTAAGTATTTTGCAATGGGTAGCAGCTCACTACATGCAAATATATGATTTTTGATTTTTATGAGGAAAAAAGGCAAATCTGAAATTTGGAACATAATTTTGGTATCCATACATTTATGTTTTTAAGCATGGGCCTGCTCTTGAACTTTGCTGGCTCAGGGGACTTAAGAGAGTCTCATGCATGCCGGCGATCAGAAGCAAGCTGTACTTATCTCTCCCATAGATGTGATCCTTTTCTTCATCTACTGCTTTTCCACCACTTTGACAGCTTGTTTCCAACTAACATTCCTAATTGTGAATAAATTACATTTATAGATGCCACTAGGGACATCTATAATGCGTGGAGGGTCTTTAAAGAGAGTAAGAATCTGTTTCCAGATGTGATAGGATACACAATGGTTGGTTGTAAGGGTATGAAGAAGGCATCCATGCACAGGAAACAGCACAAGTATTAGTAAAAAACAAGTAGTTTTGCATCAAGGGCCACTGGTCACTGCAAGATGGTCCGAGTACATCTAAAAATGCTGTATAAATAAAGGACAACTTAAGCTCATAACAATAACTTACTTCTCATCAATTGAACTTCTTGTAGCGATAAACCCTGTCACTGCCTAGTGCAGCTGGTTCTCCTCTCTATACATACTGACAGCCTTCACACCAGCTTGCATCTTCTTTGGAGAGGTGGCCTAATACCTGCAATCTGTTCTTGTTTCTTTTCTCTGCTTAGTACCAGTAGAGCAAAATGACTTATGACACTGCATATAGTAAATCAGGAGTATAAAACCTCCGTAAAAAGATGCCAACACCTTAACTGTTTATAAAGAAAATAGAAAAATGGTACCAAACCAGCATGTTTATGCAGCCTTCTGTTTTTATCCAAGTGTTAATGCTATACTGTGGGCTCTTCCCTAAACCAGATAACTGTAAGGTCTGATTTCACTGATGAGTTTAAAAAAGCAGCATTCACTGCTACTGAGGGTCTCCTTCTTGCAGCTGTTGCTGTGATGGGTTGTATTTAACGAAATTTTCTCCCTCTTCCCTCTGAAAACTTAACACCTATGATTTAACATTCAAAACTCAGCTTCTGTTCAAACACCTCACAACAATAACAATGCATATGCATTGATGTAGTTTTATTTCTTGTAACAAAATCATTAGATTCATGAAGCAACAACTGAACTGCTCCATACACAGTATATAGTTAAAACTGCAGAACTGAAGCCAAAATATGCACAGCTAAAAGGAATGTTACAGGGGGGCCTCTCTTAGTGAACAAAGCAGGCTCAGTTTGGCTCTTTTTCCCTAGCGCTACCACATCCGCACATCGTTAGTTGGAAAATTCCAGATATATGCTGTAATTTTTTGTGCTTTTTTTTCCCAGTACACTTGAGGCTTTAGTGTCCAGATGCCATTTTCCCCCCCTTATCTGTCCCTGCTAGTTTGGGTCTTTGCCAGTTGTGGTCAACAATTAATACAGCAAAAGAAAAATACAGTACACTCCCTGGCAACTGGCAGAGGCTCACAGGAAATACCAAATAAAAACTTTATTATGTATTGTTTAACTATTTTGTTTGCCTGTGGGCCACCCTGTTGTTGGTGTAATTTAGAAAAGCATGCTCCATCTGGATGATCTGTGCGCAGGCTCATTGTTCCCAGAATCTGTCACGCACAATCACTGCTTCAGCCTGTGGCCCTCTGCAGAAAGAAGCAAAGGCATGGCAGCCCTCCAGCCTGCATTCCTTTTCATTAGACAACTTGTGACCAAATGTTAGAATAGAAGAGTAACCTTTTAATATTCATGTAATTAATTTACTTTCCCCTTTAATTATAAACCTTCACGTGAAAAGAAGAAAATAAAAAGACTTCCCTTCATGATTCTCCTCCCTCCCCCATCCTTTCTTATCTGCTTTCTGGGACATGGAAGGTGCTGGTTTCATAACACATAGGTACCAGTACCTCTGTCTACTGGGAAATTCACACAGCCTGAGCATGCTTGCAGGCTTTTAGTTTACGTAATAATTGGTCTGGTGCATGGACTAGATTCTAAATTGTAATAAAATGGGAGAAATTAAATTCTTTCCTCTATAAGCCCTTGCAGCATCTGCTTCCTTGTCTTAATCAGTGGGGTAATCCATTGAACACAAAGCCATTCTTCTGTATTTGAAAACACAATAGACATCTAACTGAAGTTCCCTTTCACAGTAAGGTCAGCATATGACTCAAAATACTGTGTCAGCTGGGATTTTGGCTATGCAGGGTTAGGTGTATAGGCAGTGCTTTGTCAGCTCTGCTTTCCTGGAAAACGGTGGCATTTTTTCTCTTAGGTTAGACCAATGTTGAACTTGCTAACATGATGCACAAGTTTGCTTGCTACAACTCAGAAAGTGAATTTGATTGCAAGGGAAAACATCTGATGCTTTAAGGTCCCACCATGTGAGTTAATTTTGGCGCACTGAACTGGGGCCCTAAATTCCACGTGGGTAGTTCACCTTTTAGTTGCTACAGGCCTTTCAAAGGAATCAAATTGCAGTAGGTTATAATTCGAGTAAATGAAACTAAGGTAGAAGCTGCCTGTCTTCAAGATAGCATGTAAGTTCTTATTGCCTGATTTTGATCACAGTTTCAAAAGGTGATGAGGACATTAAGGACGCACAGCCACTTGGCATATCAAAGGATGGGGGCCCAAACACAGTCAAGTATCTTGTATAAGATGCAATGTTTCTACGGCAACTGAGGAACTGTTACTGAACTTCACTCATTTTTCTTTTATTAAATAGGTATACTGCCATGTTAGGTCTGCAAGTGATCAACATATATGTTAGTGGTTTGATTAGTTCATGCATCAACCCATCACAGGAACAGAAAGTAGAACAAGAGATTTTCTGTTGTGGTCACTTAAGCAAAAAGACAGTGTAACAAATCAGAATGTTTTACATGAGGGCAAGACTTAAAAAGTGGAAAGTCTTTGACTTAGTAATAAAATAGCACTTAATTGAGTTGGAACAATTCTGCCTGTTAAGTACCTTTAGCAGGAAATATAACAAAAAGGATTACATTTTTCATATTAATTGCATATTCAGGGTATAATATTTCACATATTCACTATGAAAGAATTCCAGTTATGTGTCAAATTAAACTGCTTGCATATAAAAAAGTAGCATCTTCTGTCCAGAAGGCAAAGCAGCAACTGGAAATAAAAGTGAATTCAAACACTCCTTGGCCTAAAGCAATAAGAAATTTAAAAAACCCAACCAAGTATAATGCAACAAAAAAAAAATCTTGTCATTGTACTTAGTGTGGCCTAATTCTTCCTGTCAATGCATTGACTGTCCTGGTCTTTTTATGCTTCCTCAAATTTTTTTTGATCTCTTTTCTCCTAATTCCCTCAATGTACTCTGCAGACTGCTATGTATGTGCTATAAAACAAAGAATTTTTGTGGGAAAGAAAGGTGTTAGGAATGATGCTAAGCTGAATTCAAAGAAAGAGGGAAGATGGACTGTATTAGAGTCAGAACTCTACAATAAAAAAAAATATTGCATTACACTTATGACGAGTCATTTAAGATGTAACAGAGGTCAAGCTCCTCCCAGGATTTCCAGATTCTTCCCCATTTTCACTTCCTAAGCAAATAAGCTTAAGTACTAATGTAAAAACTGAGTAATTAAATTTACATGAATTTTAATGACATTGCTCAGAGGATAAAACCGTAAGAATGAAAAGCAATATGCATAACTACATCTGGATGCTTACCAATATCAAAGGAGAGTAATACACTCCCATAAAGAAATCTTCTTTCCTCTGAAGAATAGGAGATAATGTTAAAATCCTTGATTAAAATGATTATGTTGACTAATTTAAAAAATTAGTCTGTTAACTAGGAATTTATCATAATGGAAAAATTTAATGCTTGGCCGTATATATAATATGGTAAAATGTCTTCAAAAAAGAAAACAGATCTTGATTCAAACAAAAAAACAGATCTTGATTCAAATTTGTACAGCTTGTAACAAAATGATGTTCTGTTCCATGATGACAGTCTCAAAGGAATCATCTCTGCTGAGGGGATTATGATGCAAAAGCTTAACTGCAGGCAAGTTCTTTCCTGGTGTCCGAACAGAAATCCACAGTTTCTCCAAATGACCACAGCCTGATAGGACGGTTCTGTAACTTCCCATTCCACTGACCAGATCTGAAATCCTTTATAAGGAAGATACAGTAAGAACTATAAAACTGAAAAAACACCTGTTCCACCTGAAAACTATAGTGGAAGCATGCAGGAACAGTTCTGCTGAGCTTTTCACCTGGACAAGGTGCTTATACAGACCCGCTAATTCTTGGAAATACCCGAAGCAGTGTTCAGAGTAGGATATTTCAGTCCTGAAATGAACGTCCAATCAGGATTAAAGAGCTTCTCCATTTCAGCATGTGCCTCATCAGGAATTATTGAGAGGTTTATGCTCATACCTCTGAATGGGTCTAGAGCTTAAGGGATACATACGGAATCCTCAGAAGAAAATGTCAGATCCAACAGGTGTGGTTGTCTATTCAATATTCATGCTGTTTTTTCAGACTTCTGGGCTTAACTGCAGCTATTGTCTGTGGAGCTATTCATGTTTATCACAGAAGCATAGAATATGCTCAGTTGGAAGGGACCCATCAGGATCACTGAGTCCAACTCCTGCCCCTGCACAGGACACCCCAAGAATCACACCATGTGCCTGAGAGCATTGTGCAAACCCTTCTTGAACTCTGTCAAGCTTGGTGCTGTGTCCACCTCCCTGGGGAGTCTGTTCCAGTGCTCAAGCACCCTGTGGCAGAAACATCTTTTCCTAATATCCAACCTAAGTATCTCCTGACTCAGCTTCAGGCCATTTCCTTGAATTCTCTTGTCACTGGTCTCAAGAGTGAGGAGATCTATACCTGAACTTGCCACTCTGCTTCCCCTCATGAGTATGTTGATGACCACAATGAGGTCTCCCCTCAGTCTCCTCTCCTCCAGGATGAACAGACCAAATGACCTCAGTCACTTCTCATGAAACTTCACCTCCAGACCTTTCATCATCCTTGAGGCCCTCCTTTGGACCTTCTTTAATAGCTTAATGTCTTTTTTTTATATTGTGCTGTCCAAAACTGCACACAGGACTCAAAGTGAGGCTGCACCATTGCAGAGCAGAGCATCAAAAGAAAATCTAATGTGGACATTTTCTCAAGGTACATCTCTGTCATGATGATTTGACTAGCAACATGGAAAAAGAAAAGTAAGCCCTGAATATCAACTGTACTAAAATCTTGACTTACTTCACAGAAAGCAGCAAGTGATCATAGACCCTATTTCAATGCATATGAAATACAAAATATATTATTCCATCCCTTCAACTCTAGCTGTTCTTCAAGATAAAGTATAAAACACCTTCCATTTTTTAAATTCTAGTTAATCTGTCTACTGTAGCCTACTATCACTGCTTGTGAAGCTACTGAAGGCATAGAGGAAAACAGAAACTCTGGTTTTTAATATGACTTAGCCTCTGGCATTTTGTATATTTCTGACAGCCTATGATATGGGAAGATATTAATAGTCCTCTCATTAAAAACTTTTTTCATCCCTTGGCACAAAGAATAGTAAG
This sequence comes from Falcunculus frontatus, assembly GCA_013398115.1. Lineage (NCBI taxonomy): Eukaryota > Metazoa > Chordata > Aves > Passeriformes > Falcunculus > Falcunculus frontatus. The sequence goes on along the minus strand of VZRV01005918.1, from coordinate 75,981 downwards.
AAAAAATTACTAGTGGAGCACCCATCATGAAGGGTAACATAGTACACAAAGTGATATAGGTATTCAATATAAAGAAGAACTAGCATTCATTTATCATTAATGTTTTTATTTCTAGTCAGTCTAATAGCTTCCTCAGTTCAGTGCGAACCTTAAGAGTTTTGGAAGGATTTATGTATTTTACTTGCTAATAGTGTGAGGGTCAGACTACACTTGCAGTGTATCAGCTGCAGGAAAAGTAAGTTCTACATAAGCATAGCAGCTCCCCTCTCAGACAACCTGGTCTTTGCACACTATGCTGCACACTAATAACGCAGGCACAGGTAAACAACAGCTCCTCAATCCTTTCCTGGTGAATCCGTTCTTAAGAACCAAATTTCTTTTGAAAGGTGAGGGCTGGAGCTATTGGACAGATCTGGATGACAAACAGCACTGAGAACAGAAGGGAAACAAGAACATGTATACATAAAGTAAAAAAAAAAAAAAAAAAAAAAAAATCAAAGTTGGGTGATGGCAGAATCTATCACTGCTTGTAAATTCTAAGAACAGCTGTAGGTTTTGTCCTTGCTTTTCTGTGAGTTAATGTCCAAAACTACAGAACGAGATAATGTGTGCATACATCCAGCCGTGTATGACTTCCATTTTCAGAACTCTATGGTTCGATACTGAAGCAGTGCAGAGGGCGATGTCACATGTGACTATACATAGAAAATGCACAGAGCCTCCTCACAGCAGGGTGGGAACTCCACCCCCTCGAGGGCCTCAAAAAATCCCTGCAGGGTAAATATATAGCTGATGTTGTAAACACAAAGTAGAGCCAGACAGAATTCAGGAAACTCAGGCTAACTTCAGAAGATGTTTACATTGACTATAAAAACTGAAAATGGTGTTTACATTGAGACAGGCTTTCTTCTTTTCTGGTTTAATACAGATTCTTTATTCAAACTTGTCAAAACCTAATGTATACACCTTCTAATTTTTAATCTGAATTTACCTGACACAAACTTTTTTTTTCTTAAATTAATTTGTTTTATGTAATCCGCTTTTTAACAATTGCATCTATTACTGTTTGCACCAAATTTCCTTTTATAGCATGAAATGTTACTATTTCAGTAGTTTTCTGATAACTGAAGTTATGGATACATTTTCATTTTCACACAGCAATAATTCTCAACTGGCTACTACAGTTTTAAATGATGCACTCAGAAGCATTATTCAACAATATCTTTCAATGTTATTTCACATTCTTGAGCTATCATAAGATTTTTCATTCTCTCTTGCATTAAAAAATGGATCACTGGCACTTGAGAGTTTTAGTATGTTAACTTGTCACTGTCATGTCAAAAAGAAAAAGAGGGTTGTGTTCTACAAAGTACCAGTGAGAATTCTGTGGCCAAAACCATGAACTGGATAGGCACTTATATCAATACCATTTCCCAAAGTCCTGTTGTTCTTCGTATACTCCACTCCTCCAAAGCAGCTTGAATATTTGTACACAGAATGTGTTTGTATTTTTCAAACAGAATACAAAAACCTGGGATGAGATTCTGGAATGAGAGTGAAGTTAAAAGGACGTTTTTCATCGACTGCATGGAAGCTAGAATTTCATAGCATGGAGATTCAGTATTATTGTGCCAGTTTAACATGTCAGTTTAACATGCCAGTTTCCCATCAGCAAAATTTGAAGCTAAAACCAAAGTGGCATTATTTTCTTCTTCATTTGTATCAAAAGGTCCTTGCTAGTCAAATTACTACATCTGCAAATACCAAGCTTTGTGTTTAAGACTTAGTTCAAAGGATATATACAGTTTTCCTACAAACGCAAGGTTTTTAACTTTTCAGATATTGATAGTAATACAAATGGCCTTGATTTCTGTTGAAAATTATTCACTTATCCCATAAATGACTTGAATTCATCTGGCTACACTGTATGACACTTTACAATGTAAAGTGCCTTTAATGTCCTCTGAAATTACAGTTCAAACCAATTTTAAACCTCAAAGCCAACTTCCCACAAACCAGGTAAGTCCATACTGGAAAACCAGGCAGGTTTCCCCCACTCTGTTCAATCAATGTAATTTTTTTCTCTAGAAAATCTAGCTGCATTTTTCATGAACTGATTTTTTTTTTCACACACTGGTGAAAACTAGTCTTCTAAAACTAGGTTATGCACTGACTTTGACCCATTTAACAAGGTCAGACTGTTTATTCTTGACCAAATTCTTTCCCACTGTAAAAAGGTACTTTTAAATGCCACATTCCAAAACAGTGCCAGTAAGTCAATGAAGCATATTTTCCCACAAGAACTGATACCATGCACATGCCCCTCATTTCATTCTTCTAGTGAGTAAATTACATAAGGTGCATGATGTCTTCAGGGTCCCAAATCATTTAAATCTATCCAGCTACAGTGCCAGCTGTGCCTTTATTAACTCAAATAGTTTTATTCATTTCAAAGCAATACTGCCTGAGCAGCATCAGATAGTAAGAGAAACTAAAAGACATTTAAGTAAAAATCGTAAATATAAGAAAAAAAAACCCCAAATGCTAAATTCACTGTTGATTTAAAGACAGGCCTTCTTATTTGCCTTATAAAATGACTTTGTTCATTGAAGACTTGCTGATTTTTATCAGCTGAAGTATGTGGCTATTATGACCTACTGCAATAGCCATAAGAAAATGTAAACCAGTAAAGCACTTTCAACTTTTAAGCTATGCTTCCAAGCTGGTTTTCATTTTATGGAACAAGAATATAAATATGTAAACAAAATTAAGGGAAACACCATTACATTAAGAAGATACATATCTGATACCTCTGATCATCTCTGTTTTGATGTTATAGTTTGTTTCGAGATGTGTTTTTTCTTAATGTAACATGGCACCCAGATCAACCCAGTACACTCAACTTCACAACAAGATTTTCAAATTTTCCAGTAATTTTCTTTTGCATTTTAAGAACGACTTGATTGTTTCTGTCCTTGCAAATGCAATATGAAGCAGAACTTTGAAGAATCACATGGAAAGATGTACGTACAAATAAAACAGGGTTAAAAAGCATCAGCTACATCTTTTTTTTCTGACATGTACTGTCAATGAAATTACAGCACCAGTGGTAGAAGTGCATTCCTTGAACTGATCAGTAATATATTTGTAAGGTAGCCAACACTGCTCTGCCTCAAACGGACATAAGAAGTAGATATTATTCTTAAGGAATATTAGAAAAAATGAACTCAAATATTCACACTGAAGGTGTTTAAAAATATAGTATGGGAAAGTGTGTTTGATTATAATTTGATTCCAACAGAGCACCTTAAACATACATCCCCCCCCCCCCCCCCACCGCCTCCGGCCAATCAAAAAAAATTCAAAATCTCTCCTATAAGTTTTTTCACAGGAATTTAAAAACCTTTAACATGACTCTATGCACTCTAACAGGAAATCCATGCCATGCTCCTGTCTTGGAGTTCAAGATCTCAGTCACGCTGTTCAACAGAAAGCATTTAAACACCCACAGAAACAACCACGTTTCCATGAATGGTCTTAACATCTTGTGAAAAAACCCCCTAACCTAGGAGTATTCCATACTTTCCAAAACTTTCCATTCCATACTGCAAAAGAGTTAAAAGGTTTGTTCACTGTCACTTAAGAAGGGCCAGGCTTTACCCCAGAGTGAACCAAATGATGAGTTTGACTGTTTCACGAAGTCACTAGAAGTGCTAACACAAACCGGCACTTAGTTTGTATCTACCTCTATGCTATTTTCCAAGTAGATTAAAAATTATTATGTAATTATTCTCTGAAAATGATTGCCACGAGTGGTATTACAAGATGTTTATATCACTCTAGAAATCCTGAACTGACTTACGGTACTCCCAAAGATATCATACATTGCCAGACCCTGACAGCTTTCATTTTCAACCTCATACCTTTCTTTAAGGGATAGTAAGATTCTCACAAACCTCGGCCTTTCACTTTCTTATGCCCAAGATGTTTCTCCTATGTATATAACAATATATACATATACACAAAAGTTTCCTTGTTTTTCAAAGACACAACATCCTCAAGCTGTGTTAATTTACAGTATCTTTTGCCTGAAAACATAATCAAAATAGGGAACTCATTAATTTTTACAGGATAGGTGAGGAGGGGCAAGAAGATGTGAAATGATGATGGAAGTCATGCATTTGTTTTATTCCATAAAAAAGGTGTGGAAAGTCCTATTTTTTTGAAAAAATCAAACGGGGATACAGTTTTCCTCTAGGACTTATTCCAAGTACTAGACCCAGAAGCCTTTAGCTTTCTCAGCATTTTGCTGTACATGTTCCTGTTGATGTCTGTGACTTTTGTGTCTGAGTTTGCGCACTGCTTCCCATTGCTCCTCTCATTCTCAAAGATACCTTCTCAAACATCACTGGCTCTTTTGCATTTCCATTCAGATTTCAGTCAAACCTGCTCACCCAGCTTAGATTCCTAACTGGTCCTGCATATGTCACGTATTTTTTGTAACAGTTCATATTACTTCAGCTATATATTGCACAAAAATTTATCAATTTTTATAAATTTATCCAAAACATACCACTGCTTTAATGCTTCAATTAGACTTCATTTCAGGGAAAGCTGTTTCAGCTCTGCCCACATCTTGATGGAATCCTTGAAAATGGTGTTCGTTATGATGCACCAAAAGCCCAAATGGTAATGGCATCAGGACTGACTTGGGCTGGATTCTTCTCAGCTGACTTAAAATCTGAGTACTATGCAGATGCTCACATCTGAACTTGTCACCTTTGACAACCAGCAGAAAGAAGTAGGCACTTTTGGAGTCTGATCTATGTTAACTGTCTTGCTTAAGCTGAGATAACTCATTCTACTGATTACACTGATTAAGAGATTACTTCTGATTACTACTAGGGAATTTACTCAGTGAATTAACTTAAGAGTTAGATGTCCATATATTGTCAGACAAACCCCACTTACAGTATTTTTGTGTCAGAAGATATTCATATGGCCTTCCAAGTCGCCTTATAGTTCTTCTTCCTTTCTCCATTTCGTTTCAAATATTTCTCGGGTATTTCCAAGAAATGGCTTTTGTTTTTTACAATAACACAATAATGTCTGGGACACACCTTCATGGTTTTATCCTAACTGGGAATGTATCACTACAACAGGTTTTTCAACTTTCTTTTGGCATATATCTGATAGGTGGTCAATGGGGATTGGTTGTACAACTGGCAGAATTTGCTACGGGATCTATCTCTTGACTTCCTACTCACCACTCCAGTTAGCATGCCAGCGTCGGACAGTAGTACACTCTGAATTTCTTCAGTATCGACTTTTACCCCCTAATTTCTCCCAGCCCTCTGGGACACTATCAACTCCCCCTTTTTAAAAACTTTTTCACATGTAATAAGCCACTGAGCACTTCTACCTTATGAGACGTTATCACCAATTTTTCCTCAGAAAGGGGAAAGCTCATCATCTGATTCCTGTAAGGGGAATCATGGTCCCTGCAGATCCATGCAGTGTACATGATGAAAATATATATTATTAGCTCATACCAAGACAAAATGAAAGCTGAGGCACACTATAGGTTCAGTGATTTCTATATGCTATCAGAATGAATGTTAGATGCTGATTCCAGTCCCTTTTGTGCTGGTCTACAAAGGTACACAGCTAAACTCCCATTTTGTACGAAAAGATTCAAAACTGCAGATTCTTGACATAAGTTTTCCCTTATGCTTGTGTGCAACTTGCCTGGGATGCCACAAGTAGTGAAGAATTAACTCATTATAATGCCTGCTACTGTCAGGCCTCTTGGTTCCTTGCTTTGTGTACCTTCAGCCATCTCCAAAAATTGCCTACTGCTACCGTCTAGCACTGCCTGATGGGCTTCTCCACTCTGAGGTCCAAACACATCAGTAGCCCTGTGCTTCACTGTGGCTCTCAGCGATACAGTAGCAAGTTGGATCTGTCTTTTGGGAAGCTACTTCATGGCTGTACAATCATGGCATACATATCCTGCACTTGTTTTCCATTTTCTCTGTGCCCTCCACTGAAAAAAATTCTTCCTCTAGGTTAAGAAGGGATTTCCCAGTCCAAAAATGTGGAACAATTTAACAACACAGCTCAATCTTTCTTTCATGATACCTGTAGTTATCACTTGATGTTTCTCCACATTCCTTGTAGATTCTGTATCTCATCTTTAACTTCCAGACTAATACCATCTGCTATCATCACTGTGTTATCCAAAGACAATTTTCAATTTCACATGCCAAAAAACTTTTCATCTCACATATCATAATACTCTTATCTGGAAGCTTCTCATTGAGCAGAGCATCATTGCAGCTGCCCCAGTGGATAAGCCATAAATATCCATCCTTCCATAAACTACATGAAAAGAGAACATAAAAATCTTTTGAGTATGTATTTTTTTTGCCAATATATTTTTCATGGTTCCACTTAATGTCGCACTTGCAATCAGAACTTCACCAAGGCGCTCAACCTGTCCTATCCTCAAACTTTCTCTCATACATATGACAGGGAAGATACTGTAGAGATTTATGCAACTCCAAATGTCTGGATTTTGTTGAGTGGCATAAGATACGATTATCATCCAAACTTGTGGTGTTTCTGTGTCAATACTGTCATGGAACTGTAAGCTCTAGGATTTGTACCCAGTATGACCAAAAACAGTTCTGAAAGGGTTTTGAAAAGTGATAGGTGATGGGGGAAGAACTCGTAAGAACTATTTCCAACACTGAAAATTAAAGAGTCTCACTCTTGTTAACTTCTGCAGCTTTTCAGGTCAAATCATTTTGCAATGTTGAAATGCATAAATAAATGTTCTCTAATGTCCAGTACAGGTGAGTGGCTGTGGAGTTGACAGCTGTGGAGAGCTCCAAGTTTCTCATCTTCAGTGGAAACTCCGCCATTCATAGATTGTATGGGCAAGGTGAAAGATCTCTTTTGGAAGCATTTCACCATCCACTAGGCATTCTTCCTCCTGTTCCGCAGAACAGAATATATGCTTTTTCAGACCTCTGTGCTAGGAATAATGCTGTTAAAAATGTTTCTTCCAAACCCAGGTCATTCACCCTAAGTATAGCAGAAGAACCTGTGCAGTACAGGAGAAAGAAATACTGTGGACTGTCTTTTCCACTAGCTACTCAACTGTTCCTGTCCCAGCCAAAGAATTCTTGCTCTGAATTGCCTCCTAAGGTTTTTTGATAGTGTACTTTTTTCCCCATCCTTTGGACTTGCTTGATACTATATACTTAGAACAGTTAAGGCGAAAAGCAAGTAGTACAGCATTTAGGGTACTATTTATTCATGGCAATAAACAATGCTTTTAAGATAAGGGTATTAATTTTGGATGATAATACCCATAAAAAATATGGTGTACTCGTTTTTGAATCACAAGGGTAAAACCTAAGAACTAGCTGAAAGCACAACTCTTTTTCTATATATTTCTTCAAAACTTATTTCTTCTCTCCCGCCGGTGAACAATGAGCTAGCTGTTTACATGGCAGGTTTCCATGGTTACAATCTTGCATGGGGCCCCCATGGTACAACCTATATCATTGTTAAATCAAAAAATATCTCCTGCTTGCTAAGCAGAAAGTCCCGACTCTCATTATTCCTCGTTCAAATCCACAACATGACCTCAGAACCGAATCGGCATGAACTTGCAGGTGGTTGTTTTCCCTCCTTTATTTTGCATCAGTTTTCTCCTGTTTCTGTGTTTACTAGATTAACTGTTCATGTTTCTTAATGCTAGTTTGTTTTGTTTTTCTCTTTTTATCATCTGTTCTTTGTCACTTGGGCCCAGTACATGATGATAACTCTGATCCTGTTTCAAATCACTCTGAACTATAAAAGCAAAAATGTACTGAGTCTTCAAATAATATGCAGTCATTCCATTTTTTAAATAATTCTTTTCTTCTTTATTGGAAAGCTACTACAAGATGCTGATGTCATTATGATAGTCACCCTGGAGAGCAGAACAACTTGCTGACTGCAAACAACTTATCCACAAATCAGCTGTTCCATGCTGATCACAAGTTTAAAGGGTATTTTCATAGACTATATCTGTAGAGCAAGTTTGCCTTGCAGTCATTACAGAAATAGCAAAATCCAATGCAATGGTCAATTTATCTGCTCCTTTAGCTGTTCTGATTCACAGTTGAATTCCACAGACTTTCGCAGTAGACAACTTTGTGCATTTTAGAACAATTTTAAGTTTTATTTTCAAATCTCCTGCTTAATTTTTTTAGCATGTCTCATTCAGTAACTAATCTATGATCGTTTTGCATACTTCATAGAACCAGTTACACATTTTATTAGACCAATTTTAACTACTGCTACTCCTCTGACAGATCTAAACAAAAACCCAAGCCCCTGATTGTACCTCCAAGGTCTGACTTTCAGTCAGGCACAGTTTACTGAACTATACTGGGAGTTTTTGATATATACTAATATGTCCTGGCTGGTTGTATACTTTTGAAAGGCATTCTGCAGTCATCTTTCATGACACTTATATTTAACTGAATTATTTCTTAATCTTGGCACTTACGTGACCTTTTCCTGTTTATTATAAACCATAGTATTTTTACTACTTACAAACAAATGTAGTTTATCTGATCGGAATATCTTTTTCCATTGTTTTTTAAATGTAGAATTGTTCTCAGACAAGCAGATTCTGTTATAACTGTATCATCTTCTGATTCCTTTCAGTAAGAAAATATTCCATTTCCATGGCAAATCTTACAGATCCCCAGCGTACTTTTGGCTTCTTTGCTTTACCTGGATTACAAACTCCCATCACTGTCAGCCTCTGTGGCATCTGTGTGTCGTAAGAATATAAGTGTCCTTGGGTGTCTCTTCTTCCTCTCTGGAGTTTTCAACATCCAAGCCTGCTTGGATTGATGGCTGTCCTTGACATATCTATTCTGGCCTCATAGCAGACCTGAGCAGTTGAGGCCAAGTATAAATTCTGAAGCACTGTCACAGCTGGGCTACCTAGAAAGGTTACCCGAAGTCTCCTTTCTGCTCCTTTTCTTCACCATACATATAGCGTACGATGCTGAAATAAGCTTTCCTGGGATTTTCAGTAGGCATTTCTATTATCTGAGCTGGGAAAATATAAGTCAAAAGGATGCACAAAAGGTAAAAAAATTATAAACAGTCTCCTGATGGGTTCATTTTTATGTCCAGGTGTCTACTTTACTTGCACAGTAGTCTATGTTCCTGATTACTTGCACGTGCTGATTTTTCTGCTCAAGTCCTTTTTGAAAGTTATTTTGTTAGCTACTTTCAAGTTTATCCAAGCTTTTCTGGCATCCCCTGTTTCATGGAAGGTCTGACCAGGTTTTCAGCAGTCAGGCTGGTTGTCATTCATTGATGTGACTTGCCAGGTTCATCCCATTTTCAGACGGGGAACATTGCAACCAGACTTTCCACTCCATTACGACTTTTTCAACTTGCCGTCCCAACAAGGATTCAATTCTTGCTTTCAGATCATCTTTCATCCCTACTTGTGAAACTTTCAGGTTGTATTTTTGCTTCTTTAGTGAAGGGCCTTTCTTTTACATCTCATTTTAATTTTTTGTTCTTTCATAGCCCTTATTTAAACTGTAGCCTCCTTTGGCTTTGAAGACCACCTCCGTTATCTGCTCTGTCTCATCTTAATAACGTTTCATGATGTCTTTCTTTGGAAAATGAATTTTGCTAGGTGCTTCAGTAGGGTGCTTCAGAATCTCTCTACTTGTTTTCTAACTTCCTGACAGAAGTTATTTAAGCTATTTAAAGTTATGTAAGTTAGTTTAAACTAACTAGTTCTCATGCCATCACTGGTTTTTTAATGGGTTCTCCCCATCTGGGTCCTTGATGATGTTTTTACGTATCAATTGTATGTACTATTATGATTCATTTTGTCAAAGTAATTCAGATTCTTCTTGCCTCACAGAAAAGAGTGTCCTTTGTTCTCTGACTGTTACACAGAAATCTGTCCTTCCCCGTGACTGTTCCTGTCCAAAAACATCTCTCAACTGCAGAGAAACTGAGCAGCTTACAGTATTCTAGATGAGGTCTGATCAACTAAGTTGTGTTGTGGCATCAGTATTTTATTATTTCTTATAAATTATCCTACATGTAACAGTCTATATTTTCATATGCTCTTTTCACGCATCTAAATGATAACTCATAGTCTGTATGTGATCTCTGCAGCTTGCTACCAAGCTATTTTTAAGATCTCAAAACTGAGGAATTAATCTAGTAGCTCAGTAATTCTTTTAGTGCAACATATCTTCCTCTGGATTAATCCATTGAAATGCTGAAACTGGGAAATCTAGAGAAATCTAGTTGAATTCTTTGGTGTCCCATAATTTACTGAAATCTGGAAAATCTAAGGCTAATATACTTCCACTATTTATCAAATTATTTATCTTACCATATTTTGCAAGGATGAATGTATTACAGCTATAGGTAACTAACCTCTTTAATGCCACTACAAGGCATTGGTCACCATTTAGCATACAATAACAAAGAATATAATGCAGTTAAATTAAGAATGGGACACTGAAGGCTGGACATCAAGGAAACTTTCTGAAAGTGATTATACAGAGGTTTTGGAAGAGGATCTCATGGGAAATGATGGAAACCCTATTTCACGGCACATTAAAGTTATGGGCAAAATATCAGAAATGCAACAGAGAACAATCTTACTTGTTTCACTGGACTGGATGATTTCTCAGCTCTTCTCCTTTTGAGCTCAAGAATTCCACACCAGCCATGCTGAACAAGTACTAAATATTGTTAGGCTAAGAGGAATTTCCTGGGCTGTACCTGTACAAGGGAATTCTCAATTAGAAATGCCTTCTACAGCAGGACTTCAGCCAGTGTGAAGAGAACATTTACAGTTACTTCCCTGCCACTGCAAAAAAGTGTCAACGACTCATTTTTATTACACATTAAGCCCTAAGAGCATTTCTGTCAGCACTGTACAGACACCTGCCTTCACTCTGGAGTAGCAAGAGCTCCAAGGAGAGCGCTATTTGGTCTGCTCCTCTTTCTCTGGATGTCTCACATTCAAGTACCTAACAGGCCCATGCCTGCTTATTCAATGTGCTCTGATAAGAGCATAACCTGAGGCTGTATTTTAGTGCTTCAGGATGGTTTGAAATTATGTGGGAACAGTTTTGTAAATACACAGGGTGAGACCTTGTCAAACAATCAAATTGTTTTTACAATCCAACTCACTCAATTGTCTCTGGGAGTAGATGTAAAAACAGACCCACTTAAATCAACGGAAAAATAGTACAAAGAAGATGTAAATCACTGGGTGGGGGAAATACACCACATATTTTTACATCTGAAAACAGGAGACAGAAGTATGGTCACACAAAAGCAGGATGCTCTTTTCTAATATAGAGAAAATACACATTAGTAATTTTCTCCCTTCCTTTCTCCCTTTTACAACCTCTGCCCCAATTTTTTTAGCAGATTAAGCACAGCCTGTTCCTTACAAAGCCAGTTCTACAACCTACAGTCTGTTCACCAGATATTTCTTTGGAAACTCTAATGCAGTACTGTACCATTACTAACATCTACTGTGTCTTATTAAGTGAAACAGAAAGGAGAGGAAAGGGTCAGAGAGGGGAGGG
>VZRV01005918.1:0-63241 GCA_013398115.1 Falcunculus frontatus | reverse complement strand
GAGGAGAGGAGAGAGGAGAGGAGAGGAGAGGAGAGGAGAGGAGAGGAGAGGAGAGGTAGAAATGGCTGAAAAGGTAAGCAGATTAGTTTATGGAGGATGTGTACTTCAGTAATTTTTATAGGCAATGGTTTAGATACAAGCTCCAGCACTGGAAATTGCTACATTTCTGATTGTTGAAAGCTGTTTCTTCTCTCCCTCCTAAGCATTCTCTCTTGAACGTTATCCTTTGACAGAGTGAACCTTCGGTCTAGCCCAGCAGAAACTTCCTTTGTTCCAATATGCACTGTGCTCAAAGTCGCACCTCTTTTCCTTTTTTCCACCAGCACGAGGTAAATTTATTCTGCAGGGTTGCACTGGTGCAGCTGCAGGGCTGCAAAACATGCTTGGCTCAGTGTAGACAAAGTATGTCCTCACATATCATATATTCTAATGGTTGCAGCTCTGGAAAGGGGTTTTCTGGCACAGCAAATGTTCTCAAGTGAAGCCGATTTGCTTGTTTACTGTGAAATAATTTGCTTTCTTTGAAAGATTAAAAGATAGGCTTTTTATGGTTCGTGATAAACCTGGGTCTGAATCAGAGCAGAGAGCTGCATTCTCTGCATTCCTGACAGGTCTCAAGGGTGAGTCCTGGCATCAGCTGCAGAAGAACAGCACAGAACGCTGAACACAGGTCTTGGCACCGTGGGGGTAAAAAATACTTGAAACACTGATACAGATGCCCTTAGAAGCTTTGTTACAGTCTCATACAGTAATAGCCTTAAATGAACCAGTTGACTGGTTCATCTAACACCCTCAGAACAGCGCAAATCAGCATGAGCTGTGAGGTTTTGAAAAACATTTCTGCCTTTGAGTTACTTTAGTTATTCGAGGCCTTTGGTGAACATTCGGATGTGGTTTCATTGTCTCCAACAAATCTAAGATGGTGGTGCCTAGGGAGTGGATGACCCCATCTTTCTGCTCACCCTCCCCTGTGTGTCAGTGCTTTCAGTCATGTGGCCATGCAGTGATTTGCATCTACTAAGCCACCTGAAAATTAGTAACTACAGGGCTCATTTTCAGTCAGACTGCAAGAGAGCGACCACTAATGCCAAAGAAAGAGAAGTGATGGAGGAGTGCAGTCAAAAGCAGGGCCATTCTTTCAGCAGCAATAGAAATGCTACACCTACTTATGCTGACTGTGAAACAACACCCGTAGATTATTTCTAGAACATGTCTCTAGGAGTAACCTTGTCATAAATCCTCTGTCTCTACAAAAGCAGCTGGTATCACTCTTCCAGATAAGCCTTAAAAATTTAAAGATTTTTATGATGGGCAACAAAAATCAAGTTAGTTTTGAAAATTATCTTACATGATTATAATGTAGATGAATAAGAAACTTCTAATTTCCCAATTTTGTTAATGTGTATTTCCATACTGCCCTTTGATTAATATTGTGACATTGAATAATCTGTTTTGTCATTGTTATTTTCATATAAACCTGCGTCTTCATAGTGAACATCTGATCTGAGCCAAGCCATCATAAATATATCTTAAAATGTTTTTAGTCATCTGCAGACCTTACCGTCAATGTGTTGATAATGATTTTTGTTCTTAAGATGACTCTAGAGATAAATGACTCATTTTATGTGATGGAAATAACCTTCTTAGCGGGTGTTGGGAGGATGCAATAAAGATCCCTCCAGATGTTAAAATATCAGAAAAAATCACTAATTTTTTCACAAAGCCAGACATGTGGACTTTTTATGCAGAACTGTGTATTAGTAGAGAAGACAACAATATTGATCTTACTGCACTTTAAATAGCCACAGACTCTCAGCAGTGGCAGCATTGGCAAGCTCAAACCCACATATTTTGATCCACTGGGTATGTATCTGTGACTTATTTTCCTTTTCAGGGACATTTGCGTGGACTAGACAAATGCACCATAATGAAAGAACTGGAGATGAGGGCCCAGATCTCAGGCGATGTGCTTCCTCACAACAGTGAAGTGCATACCAAAACAGTGTCACTTCCACCTGTCAGAGGGGGGAAGAGTTATGATCTTATTAAATCATGCATGAGATAAAATCAAGTGTCAATGATTTGTACTGATTTCATCAGGACACTCTTTAACACTTAGTTTAACCAGTGGCAGGTGATTGCTTAATTTCCATAGGTCTCCTCTGATGTCTGATGGTTACTGCGAGCTTTAAACAGATTGCTGAATCAGGTCCACTTAGGTATCCCCAATGTATCTCAGGTTAAAGCTGCGCTGCAAGAGACTCAGAAGACGTGGCCATCAAAAAAGAGGAAAAAAATAGACAAAAAACAAGGCAAAGCAAAAAAATTACTTGTCCAGGTTCTCATCAGTCATACTGGCTCAGACAAGAGTTTACATTTAAATTATTTACTAACGGGGGGCATTTACTGGAAAATCACAATGCAACAGTGGGCAGGAAACAGAGAAGTACTCATTCCTCTTTGGAAGAGAGTTTTTCTGTCGTTTTTTGATATTGTTTTTGTTGCTGTAACTAACGTACATATTTGTTTTTACAAAGTAAGCCCCCTTAGTGAAAATTATTTTATGCTCCCTTGCTACTACACCAACAAAATGAAATCCAAGTTCTTGCATGATGTGACATGTAAACCATTTGCACTGAAGTGACTGCCAGAAATAGATGGAAAGTTTTTATCCTGAAGAAATACTCAAATAAAATGCTAGCATAATCTAAAATTATTTACTGAAAGTAACTGCAGAATATTTTGTGTCCTCTCTTTTTAAAAAATCTATTGAGTTTGGTCTAGTACTCAACAACTTGGAGCATCAGCAGAGAAAGTTATGTATTTTCCCTTCTGTGTTGGGTAAATCTGAAAACAAGTGGGGTTTTTTTTAAAAAGAAGACATAAACCAATTTTGTTGGCATTTCATGGGGAAAAAAAGCCTTCAGTAGTGCTGACATCTAAGTAAAGCACACATGTTTTCAAAGAAAGTGTAAGTGTGTTACAAACACTAACATTTTGCCAGTTTCACTCAAGAGCATGATGCAGGCCAGGTTTTAAGAGCTGGACAGCCTCGGCTCCACCTAGATGCTCTGATCACAACTGTATGCACTTATCTCACTCAACATTCTTGTATGCTGTGATTCAGCTTCATTTCCTTTCTTTAATACAGTCAGAAGTCCACAGAAATTGATAAATGGATTATTTCTTTTTGATAATACAACTTCAGATTTTCCAGACACCGAATTGCTCCTTTGCTCAGAGAAAGTCAGAACTGAGTGCCCATTCTTCTACACCAGGAAAAACGTGACAGTTCATTAGCTTTTGCTATCCAACTCTAAAATTACAGTCACATCAATCTATCTCCTCTGTCCTATGGAGCTTCTCTGTTATCAAAAAGCCTATTCAAAATTTCCCCAAGGGCCAAGACCAACACTTGAAAAAGAGTCTAACTTGCACGAAACCAAAAGCATGCCCTATTACCCAGCATTTGAGACACCCCCGCCCAACCTCATTCTTTCTAGTGCTGTTATTTCAGACCCGTATCAGATCTCAGTCTGAACACAGCTGGGAGCAGTGATCTCCACCCTGCCCCCCCGAGCCTGCATAACATTAGTTTGAATCTTTTATTCATTCACTGACAGAAATATCAAGAGGTTTCTTTAAATGACAGCAATATGCCTGGACTACCGGTCTGCCAGAAGGATTCTTCAGCATTGTGTAAACAACTGGCTGTCAGAGAGAGACTGCTTTGAAGTTACCATTTGCAGCACCCAGAGCACTTGGGTTGGATCAGTTTTTACTGGGCTACTTTCATGGCAAGCTGTTTCTGTCCCATCTGAAGAGTTTCTTTGTGAGCAACGAATGAGGATGCATCTTGGGAATGGTCTCATACTTCGAAAGATGATTCTTGTAGTTTATCTTTCAGTAAGCTTCTCGTCTGAAGGAAACGCTGCAGAGCCCTTGTATTGATCACAGTGATAGTCTTTTATCACTGGGCTGTCTGCACTATCACTATCCAAAGCAAATCTTTGCAAGCTATGACTTTTATTAATTGATATATGTATAGATATATACATGTCTTTTATAATGCAACACTTTTCTTCTGCAAACACTTCAAAACAAGCTGGTCTTGCTGAAGTCCATGAAAATTTATGCACTGCCTGGTGAATAATTGCATTTTAGACTATTTTTGGAATGGCAAAGTCAAGAATGTCTTTATGTTTAAAAACCAGAAGTTTGGGGGTTTGGCGTTGTTTTGTTTAGCTGTGTTTCCTGTACTAAGTTTCAATGGAGGTAAAAAAAAAGCCTTTGCACACCTAAGCAGCTAGCCAAAGGCAGAAGTTAAAATCAGAAAAGGAAAATAGATAGATAAAACACATTAAATAAAAGTTTCTAATCAGCAATCAGTGAAGACTGGCATTTAAAACCATACCACATTTATCACATTCTAAGCAACACACCCCTATAGTTTTCTACATACCCAGACAAAAGTTTATTTTGAAGATGTTGAACACTAAATGTTTTAAAACATTTATTAACTTTAGATTTAACTTTTAAACTATTAATTTTTAACTTAAAAAGCTCATGGTCACAGTTATGCTTTTTTTTTTAAAATAAGAAAATAATAACATACTAAGTTCTAGGTGTGAAGGCCATTACTTACGTCTCTGCCCATATACTTGGTTTATCCTTGATCACAGAATAATTCAACTATTTTAATATTCTATGTTAGCTGCGATAACACTTGGATGCTTATCTGAGCACAGTACAAACTTGCATGTGCATAATCCCTCAGTCTGAACAACTCTTGTTCGCAGCAGCACCAAGAGTACCAGCTGATGGGTTTTAACACATGATTTCTAGCATGCAAGTATTAGATACTTGAGCAAATGTACATACTTTACAAAGCAATCCTGGCAATGTTCTCTTACAAGCAGGTCTTTTGCTGTGGTAGATTTCTGTGTCTTCCGAACTTCCTTCCTAAGAAGGCTACATGATCATGGAAAAACCCCTGCTCAGTTCTGTACATATTTTCCTCATTTCATGAAGAACTTTACAAAAATGTCCTGCTGGAAACCTTGTAACATTCTGCAATTTTAGCTTAAATAATTTTATCCATCAATAGAAACACTCATTGAAGCTGCTACTGATTGATAACTGGGAAACAAAATAAGAGCAACTCAGGAAGAACCTGTCTCTCCTTTTCGTCTGTTTTGAGTTACATGACCAATCTTCCCTGATCTCAGCAGCCAGATGCTTTCATCTTTGGATTAGACTACATCCTACAGACAATGAAAAAGACTAGCTCTAAAACACAGGTTTACACGTGTTTTATGTGACAAGGACACTTTCCTGTGTTTACCAAGATGATGTAATTTTCTGTTGCTTCCTGCCTTCATTCACTCTGAAGCCGGATGTCCATAGTTACATCACACAACAATGGGAAGACCCTTGCACAAACTAATAATAAGAAGAAATTGCTTTTTATCAACATGAGCCAGGCTAATTTCTACAATACAGCCTAAAATGCAAAGTGGACTCTCTCAGTTTCTTTTTTCAGCAGTTCTCCCTTTTCTGTCTTTACTGTAAGAGTTACTGTCATGGCAGTTCTGATACACAGAACAGAAAAAGGAACAAAAAAATCATGAGCAGGCAACAAACCCCAAAGATACCCAAGATGTACACAGCATGGCAGCTCCGCAATATGCTCCAGAGATGCTGTGCCAAGCTACAGCAGTTGATTCTGGGGGCAGGGCCAGCAAGCATGGAAATGGGGTCAAAAAGCGAGGAGCTGGCAGGGTTTCTCCAGCATTAATGGAAGAGAGGGCTAAATCTTCTGCAAGTGAGCTCATGTCTGAGCCAAAGAAAACCAGGAGAGCTGGGAGAGGGGCAACAGTGGCAGGAGGCCTGGTCATACTGGGGGTGCTCTTTAACAGCTGGCTTGAGAAACAGCTGTGATTTTGGCTGCTAGGTCCACCTGAGCTTCCTCCAGCAAAACTCTATTTGGAATCATTCAGCAACATATGGAAGGAAGCACTGAATCCATATTCACAGAAATGGAAAATCAGAGCATGATGGTGGGGCATTTCCACAATTATCTGTGGGGGTTTTTCAGGCAAAATACCTGTGATTCAGCAAGAGCCGTATCTTAAAATGGATACTTCAGAAACTTTAACTGTACCTGTCTGACTTAATGTACAAAGGAAGTCAGCATCACTACAGAAGCTTGACTGATGGCAGTTTCAGAAACCTAGCACATATTTATCCCTCTGTAATCAGTCATGATTTAATTTAGAGCCAGTAGTCAGTAATTGATTACTTGTACAGTGTAATCACAACAACTTCAATCCTGGCTGGAAAGCAATTATTTTCAGAGACACAAGTAACTTCAACTGTAGACATGGTTCACACTGCTATGTTAAAAGAAAAATAAAAACTTTCAGAAACTTACCACTGAGGTAAGAGCCATCTGAAAACTGTAGATTCGTGCAAGGCCAAAGTCAGCTAGCTTTATCTGCCCATTGCTGGTTACAAGGATATTTTGAGGTTTCAGATCCCGATGCACCACACGATGCGAATGCAGAAAATCCAGTCCCCGAAACAGCTGAAGCATCATATCCTATATATAAAGAAGAAACCAATATGCACTTATCAAGACAAGGTGGCAAACAAGTAAACTCCCTGTCATAATCTGCAAAACTAATTTAATAAATATTGACTTAAATATGTGCACAGGAGATAAAACCAACTATTAATATGAAATAGACAGGATGTTGCTAGAATGAATGGAATTGAACCAATATCCTTATCAAGTTAATGTACAGTTTCTAGTTGAATTATCTGAGGTTGACTAACAGTAGTATAAAGATTAATCTACATACTTAAAGAAAATAGCAAAAGTATGTATCTAAATCTCCAGACAACTTCAAAAGAATGCTGTCCAAGTAAGAGAAATACATAGCAGTTTTTTGCTCTTAACTTTAAACCATATGCCACTTTGTATTCTCACTAGCTTATGCTTTGTCCTGCTGTGGTGAAGTGAAATTGTATCATTCATTTTAACAGGCACAAGGACCTGTTTCAAACAGAAAAACTGTTTAAATGACAAATTTAATTTTATTTAATGTTACAGAGGGAAAAGGTTCACTTGGCAAAACCTGTTGTATAGAACTTACTGAATAGGACAGAAACTACCTTTAGATTAAAGTTTAGCACTAAAACAGTGTAATAATCATAAGCAGCATTTCTGATTTTTCTTTCTGTTTTGTTATAGTGATACAATCTTCCATGACATTTCCACAGCTGAAGAAACTATTTTATCTGTACTCATGTTTTGACATTAATCTTAGTAATGTGAAAAGAATGAATCAGCAGACTCAAAACCAAATACTAGAAATCCCCTGCATTCCAAATTAAAAGGATACTGTCAACTTGAAAACTGTATTTGCAGAACAGGCAGTTACAAGATGCTGTAACAAGAAAAAAAATGGATAAAGAAGCTTATTTTCTGCATGCCCTTGACTTGAGTTCATGAAACTGCAGTTCTGTGTATGCTGGTGGCATGCACCCTTTCCATAATCCATGCAGCATGGTGTCCTCCAATCTCGTTAGCTAGCAAAATGATCTTGGAGAAGGGCATGGCATGAAACATGAGAAAAGGGAAGACGGCCAAATTGAAGTTGGTGGCTTTTGTTCTTCTCTATGGACTTGGGCATGTCGCAAGTAAATATTCAAGGCACACTACTGAAAGGAATTATATCTGAACACGGGTGTAAGAATAGCTCAAAAATTCAGCTTGATAATATTGGCTTAGTTGGATGCATTTTTAAGGTATGATTTACAGACATTGCTAAATAATTTAATACAAAAATATTACTTTCTTGTAATGTTTCCTGATCATCTCTACAGAAAATATTATAAAATATATTGATATTAAGTTTGGAAGCTCTCCCCTGACCTCTGATAAAACATGGCCATTTCTGTATACAGCCGGCTCATAAAGCATTCAGCTTTTATTTGAAGATCCCGATGATGGAGATTTTACCATGAAATTATGGATGCCGTGACAGTACTAAATTATTATCACCTCTGAAGGAAGGTGGTAATCTGAGAACCCCATTTTCTGTTAGCTGATGCCTTTTATTTCCTTTGCTTCCCTAGGAAAAAACTGGTAACTAACAATTTTGACAACTGGTATAATACGGTTTGGACCTTCAAAAGAAATCTACAAAGTGTTTTGAATCCTCTTTTTTTAACATCATTTTTCTTCACAGTTTAGAAATTTGTAAGAACTTGGGCTACAGCTCTGCAGGTTTCAGTCATCAGCAGAATTAATACATGTCATTATCTGCTCACTCTGCCATTTTAACTTTTATCAAATCCCAAAAGTCCTTGGATCAGTCTTAAGGATGTGAAGAATATGCCAAGAATATTTAGGTGTATGGTTATTTTAAGTATGAACTTAGTTGTTTCACTGAATTTGGGCCTATTTTTTTCTTTTTTTATTCCAGGTTGACATAGTATCAAACAAGAAAATTACTTAAAGAACTGAAAGATTAGTCAGTAGACTCTGGTAAGTCCCTTTTTGGTGACATTTATGTATCCTATTCATTTGTCAACTCTGTAAACTCATTCAGGCAGTTACCAAGCATATCAAGAATATTTTTTCCAGCAACTGATGCTGGTTTTGTTTCAACTTTCTTCCTCAAGCTCAGCATAACACAATTCTGCTCTGCTCATTTTAAGCTGCAAGCAATGTCCTCAGGCTCTAAATTTAGAGTCTTCTTCCAGTCACAAAAAAGAAAGTATTTGAAAATAGAAACTGGTGTATCTTCCTCTCTACCATCAGACTCAAAAGATGACTATCATTTACAGAAGTTCTCTTCACCCACAGAAAATGAGATGTGTTGCAGGAAAGTGTACTGGGAAAGTGTAAATTTAAAAGGTGTTAGAAAGAAGAAGAGCAACTGAAGGGAAAAAAGTGCTGTATCTCCTCTTCCAGGAAATTCAGAGTTAGTCCATATAAGCTATTTTCTAGCATTCAGGTTGGACTGTTGATTGCACTTATTACTTACTATTACAGGTATTAACAGATTTCAGTTCAAAATTATCTTGGAAGAACAGCCCAAAGTTTCCCGAGTGTAAAGAAGGGCACTTGAATGTAAAACAACTATTTGCTGTTTGTGATTCATTATTGTCCTGTTTTTAAATTCTCAGCAAGTTAGAGAAAGAGCAGAAGCCAAAATCACAACATAGGCTTATTATTATGAACTTTAAACACAGAATAACAAATGCTGCAGCTTAAAATTTTGTGCTGCACATAAGCCTAGTAAAAACCATTAGGCCTTGCATTTGGAAAATGATTTCATTCACTTGGTCAGCCACTTGCAAGAAACATCAGACAGGGTCTGGGCTGTGTGCTTTCTTTGACACTGTAACTAACATCAGAAGATACTAACCTTTGCTAGAAAATTGGATAAAGGCTGTAAACGTGCACAAGCCAGATCACTACCTAATTAAATCAGGATAATTTTGCTCATCTAACGGAAATGCATCCATTTTTATTAGTGACGAATACCCAGTATTATCTCAATTACCAAGTTCTAGAAGTAACTGCAAGAGTCTTCATGTGCCTGAAGGATTGGTTTTTTCCATGTCTGCTTTTCTCTGAGAAAATTTCTGTGGTAGATAGGCATACCACGCTTTTCTACATACCCAGACAATGTATTTCAAAAGTTAATTGAAAAATGATCAATTCTATTCAAAAAACAAGAACCTGCGTGCCCTAGGAGATTGAAGGAACAAGCTCTAATGAGTCATGAGCAAACCTCTACTGATGTCTATCAGTGTTCTTTGGATATTGTATGTTTGCAAACAAAGACACATAATGTGCCTGTTGTTTCAGATTAGAGATTTCTGCCATGCTCTAGTATCACAAAACCAATGACAGCTGGCTGTCGCTTGAGTTGAAGATACACACATTACCCACTGCAACGACTTTCAGACAATCACAGCTTTACAATTTTCTTTTTCAGGCTGTATTTTCAATGCCATCTATCTGCAAATAGAAAATATTTACCTGTAACGCAATTTAAAACTGAGCTATTTTGGGATGTAATGAACAAGTACACTTTCTGTAGAGGAAAATATGTAGCTTTAATTTTATAAAAGTCTCATAATGGAAACAGGAGCAAAATTTGTTACGGAAATGCTGCATCTTTGCTTGTTCCACCATGTAAAGTATTGATGATGATTGCTCAGTCTGATATTCACTGAATTTATCAGCTCTGAATGTCAGGACCAAATTATGATGAATTTTTCAAGCAATACCATATTATGTAATGAGTCTCAATAATACGCAGAAATATATCTTGCATATTCTTCCTCTGTCATCAGCGAGGATGGGGCTGGGCTTAGGCTAGGCTGAGCAGCTGCTTCTGCTGCCTCTGCCAAAGGCAATATTCATGGCTCACATTTCCCAACTCAGGCAGCAGGAACAGAATGCTCTAACTTCCTACACACTTTTGTCTCTACCTCGTCCTATCCCCTCTATGCTTCACTGACCTGTCTTAACCTTCCTCCAGCATCTGATCCATAAATCCCTTCCAAGCCATTGGCTTTCAAACACCACCCTGATCCTTTAAGAGTCACCTGCCATCTTGACTCCCAACAAAAATACCTGTCAATTATCTGCAGCAACTTACTGCTTGTTTAAGACATGCCAGATTCTCTGGAGGACTCTGCCCGCCTAATCCAAAAGAGGATGGCATGGCTGTCAACCAAAACATTCAAGTATCTACTCAGAGACAAAAGAAGCTATGGAGCTGGTTTTGGTGTCAGTGCCTAGGCACCAGCAGCCAGGACTGCAGGGGCCTCAGCCAGGGGAGACCAGGGGCTGTGCCCTACCAGCCACACTTGGCTCCAGCTGGCTCCGACAGACCCACCACAGAGCATGGCTGGGCCAGTCAGACAGGATGGTGGTGCCTCCGTGAAGATATATTTAAGGGCAGAAAAGGCTGTAGGGAAAGAGGAGAAGAGAACAAAAGGAGTGAGAAACTGCACAGGGAACACCATGGAGAGAGAGGAGGATGAGAAGTAAGAGGAGAAAGTACTCCATGGGGGAGCAGATATCCACACTGCAGCTGATAGAGCAGGCAGATATTCCTGAGGGAACTGCAGCCTGTGGAGATGACCCAGGGTAGAGCGGGCACAAAGTGTGAGGAAGAAGGAGCAGGAGAGAGGAGCTGCTCCTGTGCTGCTTGAGCTGGGGAGAGTCAGAGGTGATATGTAGCCTGGAAAAATGCAGAGGAAGGTGCTATTTGAACCTCTGCCTTTTTTTTTGCTCACCACCTGATTTAGCAAGTATCTACCTTGACTGGCATTAGACTAAGTCGATTTTCCCCAAGGAAAGTCTGTTTTGCCCATGATGGTACTTGGTAAGCAATCTTTCTCTCTTATCTCAGCCCATGAGCTTTTTGCTCCTTGTTGCTCTCTACTTTCTGTAGCTGAGGTGGAGGAAGTCAGTGATTGCCTGGATGAGAGTTTGACTGCTGGACTAGGCTAACTCACCATCATGGTAAAGTATGCATGCTAGGTTTTGTCTTGGTAAAGGGGAACACAGCGAGATGCAACCTGAAGGGAAACACCAAGAGTATTATGTCTTCAGAGAACAGTGGCACCCTGAGGTAACATACACTTATGACTGGCTGCTCATTATGTGAAGCTCACGCTTTTCCCCCACTGGCTACGATGTGAAGGAAGAAAAACTTTTAAGGAGACTGCCCTTCCTTACAGTGATAGGAGTTCCTAATACCAAAAAGAGTAATTCAGTGGAAGCCCACAAATATACTCAGCTGTATCACCAAATAAAAGCAACACAGTACAGAGCCTTGCAAACTACAACACACCCTAAATTTGTACTAACACACAGACTTTACATGGCTTTTCTTTTTTTTTTAACCTGCCTATTTTCCTCTTCCTGCTCTATTTCTATGCTAACATTTTGTAAAGCACAACAATCCTTTGGCATCTCCTAACATTTCTCCTACTCTTCTGTGGAGTATATCTCATGCATCTTCACAACTTGCATTCTTCATACAAAGTTTTGGTCTATCTGTAACTCATTTTTCTTTTTGCTGAGCAGAATGGAATGTCCCTACTTTACATGGCAGGTGTTGGAATACTCATCCTGAACATTTCCTGTAGGAGTGTTTGCGTAAAAGGCAACCACAAGTGTAAACAAAGGGGATGAGTTTTAGACAGCAATGTGTGATGAATCAGTCAAGGTAGTTTCATGAAAAGGCCTCTTACTCAAACAGGACCTTCTAAGAGCAGAAGGGGAGCAGGATGAGGCTTCTTTCATATGCTACTCAATTATATAGAATCCCCAACCACTGAATTGCTTTCAGTTTAAAGGGTGATTTTACACATGCTGGAATGAAAGTTTAAAGAGCAGTCCCATTCTCTGGGGCCTATTTTTGAAGCAGAATAATTACAGTCCTTCTATGGTTATACTTTGTAACAAACAGTCAACATTAATTAATGCCAAAAAAACAATGGCATTCCTGAGGAATTACACAGTACAGATACATGAATAGCAAAAGACATGATTAATGTTGTTACACTGAATCCCGAAGGTATTAGCAGTAATGTAGTGATTCCCTGTTAAATGTAGTGATTTTCTTTTTTAATTTTTGCCCTTACACTGGGCTGGGAACCTATCACACCAGCCTATCTAGAATGCCAGGACTGTGATGATGGGGGCAGATGCAATTTGCCACAGACTATGGAGCTGCAGGATACTCTTCTCCATGCAGCTGGCTAGATGCAGTGGCTGGGACACAGTAAGAGGCAGACAGATCCCTGCCCTTGTGCCCTGCTCCTTTTCTCAGAAGAAAGCTATTCTGATCAGTCTCCCTGCAGGGCATTCAGAAATGGGGGTGAGGAGGCTGCCTTTGCCTTCTCCAGCCACACCATGGCTTCTCAGGACTCATCCATGATCCAACCAAATATATACAGGATACAGAGCTCTTAATTTTCCTTACACTGGGTAACAATTTATCTCAGAGAAGTCCTGTTGCTTTCCATAAAAGTATTCACAGGGTAAGGGTCATTCCTCAGAAGAGAAAACCGCTGTGATATTCCTGTCAATTAACTAGGAAGGACCATAAGAATATGAACTTCACAGCATGTTCAATTTAAATATGTTTACTGTTTTGATAAGAGAACAATAAATTCAAATGATCCACTCACTTAGCCATATTAATCAACCTTACTATACAAGATAACACGTTCATTTTCTGTTCATAGAGTAAAATACTATGCAGAGAAAGATACAGCAAATTCATTTAGTCTGTTATTAACATCTGATAAGCACGTGCAAGGAATTGGTCTAATAATTGCTGGTGTTTAGTATGCTGATACCCTAAAGGTAAATAATTTGTTGAAAAATAATTAAGTTATATTTTTAAATATGAAGTAAAATACTTGTGTAATTATCTCTGAACTGCAAAACTATTTTAATCATATAAAAGGTACTTTAATACACTTAGAGTAGATTAAAAGATATGTAAAAATATATTCTGATAAACAGTCTCTAATCTATTTTAAACTACTTTTGTACGAAAGAAAGCATAGCTCAAACAAGGGACTTTGGATTATCCAATTATTGGGATGAAGAACCCTTCGGACATGAACACTCATGAAAGTATGCATGCAAGTATGTTTTGAATAATCCCATTGAAGACAATGCTATCTATAGTAGTCCACTGTAATAAACATAGAGATAAATACAGTTGTGTTGTTTAGTTTTGTGGGTTTTCTGGTTTTTTGTGGGTTTTTTTAAATGGCTAGAATTATTTGTGTAGCAATTTAAAAGATACAATACCGGAAGGGGTGGAGTCTATAGAACACTGTTTTGAAGACTGTTTCTGTTGCTATTGGAAGTAGTAAGGTAATCAAGATTAGAAAGTCCTAAATGAATTAGTTTGAAATACAATAATTGGTCAATTAGTTCAGAGCCAGTCTAGTAAAAATGGCAAATGTCACTATTATGCACAGACCTGCCTGCATATTATGAACACTATATGTCAGTCCCAATCAAAATACTGCAATTGTGCACAAGATTCAGGAAAAATGCAAAATTTTAACTGAATTACAAAGGTCCGTGGCCATCTCTGAAAAACTGAGGCTCATCAATGCTACTGCACTGTTGTAAGCTTATGACTGAATTTTATCTATGTGTATCATAGCTTTCAGTATACTGAGGCACTGTTTTCCTCTGTTGTGCACCTGTACATAGACTGAATTCAATTCATAGCAACCACAGCAGGTTTAACACGTTCTAGTTCCTTTGCTTAAACTTGCCAACTGCTTCTTCTGAGTCAGAAAGGACTGCTGAATTTGTACTGCCATAGGAGAACCTAACCAAACATACTCGCGAGTGCTCCAAACATTCCTCAAACACCAGAGCTCACCAGCAGCAAAGACAACATAAGTAGGACTAGACTAAGACAACAGATCTTAGTCAACAACAAGGACAACACTGACTTTGTTCAAAGAACTGCTCCAAGTAACCTTCTGTGTACCCTCCTTAAAATAGGGACCTGGATTAATATTTTAGGGGTTGGTAAAAGTTTCAAACTAAGTACATCTCTTTTACCAGGATCTTAATGCTGATAGATTCCCACGCTGATCTCAGTAGCTGTGAACCAAAGACCAAATTCAGTATTCAACATGGCTACTTAACATCTCTGGGGGACATATATGTATACACATGCTTGGGCACACGCGTGGATGCATTTTATTCAAGTATATGTAAGTCTTTCCGCATCAGTTTCTAATTTTATAGCTCAACACCTGTCAAGTCAGTTTGCGCTCTAGATCTTTCAAGTTTTACTTTTTCATCTGTTATTTTTCATATTTGACGAGAAGAATATGCACGATTGAAAAGAAACCTATCTAATTATTGTTCTACTTATGTTCAGTCATCCAGTGTACCAAAAATTCCTATCGAAGTGGAATTACCAGACATGCAAATAAAACACACAGCATTTCCCATCTGGCTGCTGGTATTTGTCAGATAAAATACATGAGAATTGAATAGAGGGGAAGTTTGTTTTAACAATCTGATAGAAATTGGCAAATGTGGCACTGTTAGCAAGACTTGTCCCGTATAGGAAAATTTTACAGCAGGTAAATGTAACATTGTGATTAACAATCTTTTTCAGTGTTCAAACCCTTCCACTCTTTGTGCCCTGTAGAAAAAACACAAGGCACAGTTTTTAACAGAATTTATGGATCTGAGTCTAGATAAGCAAAACACCCATATTTCTTTCTTGTATCTCTGGATGATGATATCACAGTTTTGTACATCCCCAAATACCTTCTGGGAAACTGCCTTTCTTTTATTACAAGCTTTTCATAACTGTATTGGAAACAGCAGTTTCTCACAGAGCTTCCTGGTTTGACAAGTTGCTACTACTGTGTTCTTTTATTCCTCATACCACCTGAAAAAGAGATGAGGACTAAAATGTACCATGAAATCCCCTGAACACTTTACTGTCTCACCCAGCTGGTAAAGTTCCATACAAATGATTTGAAATAGCACCTGTGATTTGTATGCACTGGCTGTGAAGACCCTTCTAGCACACGTCTAGGGATTGACACCAGCCTAAATTTGGTATCTAAGCATCACAGCAGGTCACACTGGATAGCTGGTACAGAACTGCAGTTTGAATTCTGAAGCACACATTTCGTATAATTACAGCCTCTTTAATTATGTTTCTCAACAGGACAAGTCACATTCTTCCTTCAGCTGATGCTATGAGCCTCTTTCTTCTGAGGTAAAATCCAGACTTTAGCTTGACTAAGTCAATCTCTTCTGGAACACTATGTATGCTCCCTTATCTCTATCACCTCTCAGTAGAGCTTCTGCTTTCAGTTTTTAAAAAAAGATTTCTGATTGCTCCTAATAGTATGTATTTCCTTCTCTCATTGTGGGACATCACTGCCACTTCCTCTTCAGAGTCTTTGTTTCTGCATTACTACCCATCTGTATTTTGGGACATCATCACTTGCAGTCCTTGTGGAAGCTCTCCTGATGTAATCAGAGAAATCAGTCCACCCAGAAAATCCACAAAGCTGGATGTGACTCCCTTAAACCACTTCAGTATGCTTTGGGGAGGACTTCACAGAAATCACAGTCTCACTCCCTGCCAGAATCTACTAACTACAGTAAATTATCAATCACTGATGAGTTGATTGTCTTCCTGTGCCTCTCACACAGTCCTTAGGAGGAACGGTATCAACAAACAAACCCTCTTCTCCAGGAAGAATGCTGCTCCAGCAGCACTACAGCTCTTTACCAGCACCTTTCTGACGACATTGGTCATAACAGCTCTTTCGAATTTCCTCAAACTCCATGAAGGGTTAAAATACGGCGTATGCTGACAGACGACACTCCTCGCTGACAGGAAAGACACGTTGCTGTGGGGCCCAGATCTCGGCTTCTCCTTCCCTGCAGCTGTCTGTGGACAGCAGCTAATTGTATCCACTTGTTTAACCTCGGGGATAACGTCTGGAGGGGACCAAGTGCCACAAGCGTACTTTTTTTTTTAACGGTCATTTCCTCTCTGGTGTAACTTGCATGACAGCATGTGACAAGCAGAAATTAATGGGGACACTGCTGTGCCAATACCTCTTGAATTGCTTTGACACTGGCTGCAGGCTGCCTGCTTGGCCACCCAGCCAAGACCTCACATGAAATGTGGCAAGGGGCCCACAGCTCTATTCACTAACAAGCCAGCTGGTCAGTGATTAGAAAGCTGAAACAACGCTGTGCACATACATCAAAAAAAAATGCTTTACAAACAGCTTCGGACTTAGGTGGTAAAGTATCTTAGAAGAGTAAATCTGAAAATTTATCTTAGGCACTGTTAACTTAAGCTAACATTAGAGATAATGCAGAAGGCCCTGGAAGATGACTGGCTGATGTTGTCACCTAAGCAAGCACCAGAAGGGCTAACCTCAGAACAAAGACAAACATCTTGATGTACTCAAAATCATGTGCAAACAGCTTAGACCACATGGATTCTGGTCCAGAGGAGCATTCAAATTATGTAAATACATAGAGATTTATGACAGACTACTCTTCCTAATGGTCTATCAAGACCTTGGCAACATTACTGACATTTCTACAGAAATTCTCATTGAATCTGTCTGCAGTGTTGATACTGATTTGTTTATACGCTGATACTTAACAACAAAGGATGAGCCTTTAGAAGTGTCCCAAGGGATTTGGATGCTCAGATCTCATACACCCAAGACAGCTTTGCACCTTTCAGCCCAGACATTTTGAAAACTGTCAAATCCTTGGCTAGACACAAAAGGCTCAAGATTGCTCCTTTAATTTCTCTCTTCAGTTGCTTTTTTAAATAGTAGCCACTGAAAGTGCACAGGCTGTTGATGAAACACCTGACAGCAACAAGAAAACAAGTTATGCTTTTTTAAAACTGAGAAAAAAGCAGTCAATAGGATCCTAGAGATTGGGAACGCAACCATCATTTAAAATCAGTAAGACCTGGGCACCTAATTTCTAGGGCTCCTTCACAGTAATAAACTCATTCCAGCAATTTTTGTTTAATGAAAAACTTCTTTAAACTTACTATAACACAGGCCTGATCAAACTCCTAATAAATAAGGAAATATATTTGTGGCTTATGCAGATACATCAGAGCTCAAGGCACTGTAAAAGGAGGTGGCTGGACAGCAGAGTCACTTCATCAGATTAGAAATTGGGGTTACTGAAGAGTTTGGACCTAATTTTGAGTGCTTCCATCATAGAAACTTTGAGGAATTCACCATAGTCATGAATGGCACTTGGATGCTGAGGAAGAAGATGGCCTCATATTAGGCACAATGAAGTCCAGTGAAGTTGCCAGGACTCTACCCATAAATTTTCAAAGACCTGAGCTGTCCTACTGGTTTTTAGTATTTCTGTTTTCCTCCCACACTCACTGGAACCAACAGCACCTTCAGAGAGATGTCATCAACCTTCTGAGACAAAAATGTCAGCATGACACCAGGCATCAAAATACTACTAATTCTCTAGACACTCTTTTAATAAATAGTTAACAGTTTTTATTCAAGATGTGAACACAGAGGAAAGTAAGAAGACAATCCCTTCCTAATCTCTCCAGGAAATACGTAAGAAATAAAGCTCAACTTTTTAAAAGTCACTTCAAGATTATTTTTCTTTCGTTTGTAGTATACTTGGCACAGCAGAAGAATCGTGATGCTCATCAGTGCTGTACAATGGCTCAACACTGGGGTCTATTACTACCCCAGTTCTAGTCACAGGAGTACATTTAAGTTTGCTGCCTCTCTCTCTGTATTATAAATTCAGGGATAATGGTTAACTAATTCATGAGTGTTGCAAAGATTAACTAGTTAATGTTTGTTAAATACTCCAAAGAACTAGAATTTGCTTTCAGTTACAAAGGCTTAACAACCTTCAAGAAAATCAAAGATATACAGAAGAGGAAAGGTTTTTATTATTCATGGGCAGAAATAGACTTCAAGAAAAAACTGAGAGGGGACAGTGGCCTACTGGAATCAGCTTGCCCAGGATCTCCCATCTAAGAACTTTACATATAGGTTTGCAATGCTGTTATAGCATTGTTTGTTTGAGCTCTCAAAATATCAAAATGAGCATCTTACTGATGCCTTACTACACCTAAATTAAACGTAGGAAACATGATAATTGTTTTTTGGAAGCACTCAGCAGATCAAGTTGTTCTCCACGTTTACAGCAGCAATTAATTTGCAATTCTGTTAACTTGAATTAAAAAACCAAGGGCTCCTGAACCAACAGCTTAAAAAAGGGAACAGGCAAGTACCTCATCCTACAGACAAGGCAAAGAGAAGACATTTTGCAAGAGGAATTGAGCATTTATACACAAAGTCTTTTGTTTTCACTAAAAGAATGAGAAGATTGCTGGTAGCACCAGACAAGGGGAATGGCTACCCATTCCATTCCACTTACATCTATCACTTTCTCCTTTCTCTTCTTATTTCTTATCCTTTCCTTTACGTCTCTCTTTCCTCCCTTTGTGAGCCCTGTCGCCCCTTCCTTCCCCATGCCCAGTTCTGACCTTCCTTGCCATGCCTGCACTGCACCCTGCTCCACTCCACACTCACTCTCAGGGCCTGTGGTCCTGCTCCATCTCTTTGGGTTGCTGCCTCCCACAGCCCAGGTGATAACCAAGCAAAGTAGGACACTGGAAGATGCCAGCTATTAGCATTCCTCAGCAGCCCATCTCTGCATTTCAGATACAACAAACTGCAGCAGGCAGTGATGTGACTGTGATGTTTGCTGTGGCTGCAGTGGTGGGACATGGTCCCAGACATCTGCTGACCCTCTCCAAAGTGACATGTGCCACAGCCCCTCCAGTTCTGAGCGAAATGACACTGATTTACATTAGCACACATTAGTGTAAACCTTGCCTTGTTTTCTTTTGAGCACTTGACTGATTCTAAAAAAAAAGGTATCTTCAACTTACAGTGACACAATGAGTGATGAGCCTACTTATTTCCTAATGTTAACACAATAGACAAGAATCAGCTCTACTTTGGGGGTGAGAGGAAAGGTGCAACATGAGAGCTGACAGTCTTCTTGGGAGGAGAGAAGATGGCCTCCGATGTTTCACGGGCAGAGGATATTTCCTCCCTTCGCCTCCCCAAATATTAAACAAAACAAACCCTAAGACATTTTTAGTAAAAGGCCACAGGTATGTTAGAAGTTAATGTGTTAAAAGAGCCAATCATATGACAAATGCAGCTTGTGGCAAATGCAATATTGCTTCTCAAAAGGGTAACCTGTGACAAGCAGAAAAGTATGCCATTGATTATGAAATCTGGAAAATAAAACTACATGTATTGTTGTGTATCTTTACTGTAACCATTCATGGAGAACCTATGAGAAAAAAAGTAGCTATGATCCAGACAACCTGGACCACATATGTCTATACTTTGCTGAATCAGGTCCCAGAAACGTAAGTCTTTTGTTTTCCCTATCAACAACAACAAAATAATTACAAATCACACATTACAATATCAAACTCTATGTTATTCCAAAACTACAGTCAATTAAGTAGAAACAAACTGTATCATCAGGAGGGCAAATGAGAGAGGCTAGGGATCACTATCAAAGGACTGTTTTCTTTTGTTTATTAAATAGCAACTGTATTATTTACTGCAGCTTTGTAAGCTAGTGAGCAGCTGGGTGTGACACATTTCCATGCTCTGTAACCTCTCCTTATGCTTCGTTAGATTCCTTATCAGGACCAGAAGAAAAGAAATCTCTCTGTTATGCTTTTCCTGTGGCAAAGGAAAAGACAAGATGATGACTTTCCAGCTCATTTCACTTGTACAACGTTCTCATCAATCACCATGGGGTAGGTCTTTGTTATTTCCACTGAGGGACTGTTCTTAGTTTTCTGTCACAATAAAGCGTGACTCCACTAATTAGCAAATCAAGGTTACCTCTACCACATTTGCAAAAGAACAAAATGCAAACATAAGGCTAAAGCTACTTCTGAAATATTTTCCAAGGCCCCAGCTTCACAGAGATAAACCTAAGTCAAGCTAGGTCTAAATTCCTTTAACTGAAACAGAGGTTAAAGTGTGAAACACTCAAGAGTAGATGATGTAAGGAAGCTAAACTAACCATTTCATCAAGAACCAGAAGTTTTCTGCTTGTTTTGGGACTTTCTGCTCCAGAAACCAAGCAAAGAAACTGTGGTTTATTTTCATATTAAACTCTCTGTGAAGCATGCATCTCTCTACAGTTTTGGTTCACTATAGCCCAAGTAGCTTGGCCTCTATTCTCCTTTTCCTATGTTTTCAATAAGTGCTTTAGACATCAGCAGGAATTACGCGAGCAAACAAAAAGCAAGAAAAAGCGGTATCTTCTAATCAAGGCAAAAACATAGTACAAAACGCTTTGTAACACGGTCTTTCCTCTAACTTAATGTTTTTATATGTATTTTCCCTTTTGGTCTGTGTTGTTTCTCACTGAGTGACAGCTATACACAACATACTATTGTAATAACAAGCATATGGCTCAGAGATCATTGTTGACATTTTCAGAACTCAATTTAGGCATTTTTATTTAAATACATGAAAGACATTTGTATACTCTTTCATTAACTGCATTTTACATCTGTAATATTCTACGTATTCTTGTGTAACCATTTCCATTAAAATGCCAACTCTGGGTTTGGATAGCAAGTATTTCCTTTGTAACACTAAGGGAGGAGTATGTTACTGTCAAAATTTCTCTCTAAAAAGTCCTTGCTAAAATATTTACTCTGCTTGTCAGAACAGGAATATCTGAAGTTAATTCCGAATGAAAGAATATTTTAGAATGAATCACAAACTAAATGTTAAAAAAAGGTAACATGCTGCCATTCCAATGCTGCTTCCCTGTTGTAAAGCTAAATTAAAAACAACCCTGCATTTCCATCCACAGAATATTGTAACATTTTGGAGTGTTCTGAAGTTCCCTAATTGTAGTTATGCAACAGAACTATCACATCCTAAAACAAAGGACAAATATTCAGCAGCTGAGTTTATTGGCTTAGAAATTAAACACTCTTAAGAGATGGTTAATGTGTCTTCTCGATTATTTTTGGTATTTTTAAGTTACAGTGCAATGCTTCCTATTGCATAGACAAAAAAAGTGGGACATTTTAGAATAATTAGAATTTTTATGGCATTGTTCGTAAAGTCACATATTTAGCAACAGTGAAAACTGTTGAGCAGTAACTTTATTTGCAATTAAGCCACTAATTTCAAAGGGCCCTTTAAGGTATAAGACACTGTTCAACATTAATAAAGACAGAATGCAATGGCATTTATTGAGTTGGTCACAATGGCAAAATACAGCTTCTTCTTGGAAATGGGTATTCTCAAGGGTCATTATTTTCAAAGAAAGCAAATGGGATATTCTGTGGCCAAAACAGCTATGATATTAATGAAAAACAGATATAAACAGAATAGTCCACCAAACCTTGTGATCCTTGGAGCCCTTTGCCATAACTAAGTCAATTCACCATGCTGACCAGCTATGACACATTTTTGTGAATAGTCAGGAGTCTGGCTGCAAATGCGCAGACACTGCTTACATGTAAGTTTTGAGGGAGGACTACTTCTTCGCTCTGACAAAGCATTTAAACACAAGCAAAACACATGTTTTATGACTAATCTGAGACTAAGGAAACAATGGTTTCAATTCTTCTTTGTTCTAACCTTAGAATTCATCAGGTCAGTAGCACAGGGTAACAGCTGATTCTCCTCTGTTAGCTCCTCTAATTCAGTCTTTCAACCTCATTTTTAATACTGGAGCAATCTGTTTACATAAAATTAAGCAGAAGCTTAAAAGCTTTGCTGAAGCAGAGCCTCTACTCCCTTTGAGGTTTTTCCTTTGGAATTGAAGTTGAACCAGAAGGTGCAAGTATATATTCCAGCATGGGTTTAAATGTTATATGGGTACAGACGTAAGTGGTAGTACTGTATAGCTTTAACTGTAAGAGAGAAGTAAAAAGAATCTAAAATAATGATGTTTACGAGTCTTTGGATAGGGTTTCCAAAAATGAAGGACAGATTTGATCCAGGAGCTTGAACCTTTGTAATTTCCTCTTTCTTAATGGCAAACTATTCAGTCTTTGCAGTAAAACAAACAAAAGGCTGCTTGCCTGCTAAGAGCATTGCCCCACACTCACTCCTAGAGGAACCCTGAGAATCCCACAGTTGCACCACAGAAGGATTTGACCCATAGTTGTGCTCTGGACTACCGACACTGCCAAATGCTACAAAACCAGGTCTGATTTATTAAAACTACAAATAAATCAATCATTTAAATTTCTAAATATTTTCCCTTGCTGTTGCACCAATAACAAACAACAAAGGGTATTTCTGTTATTTCACTCGTGTTTCCATTCTAAATTTTCTTTCTTCTGGCAGCTGGTTGCAAATTTACTAATAATGTGTGTCTTTGTTTGGACTTCTTAAAAAGGACATTCTCAAAATGGAAGGAAGCTCATTTTATTTCAGTTTGAAACCTGAGAAACCTGTAACATGAACCATACGCTGATTACAGAGCACTGATATATAAAGGAAGCAGTTGTGTAAATGTGTGAAGTCGCTGTGGTGGGGAAACAGCAATGCAATGGAGAAGCACTGTTTCGCACAAATAATGCTGTTGTAGGATCTGATTATCACAACTCATGTTTAACAAGGTATTGTGTAAAGGCCAGTCAAAAAGGAGGACCTATTACGGCGGGCACCAAAGTCAAGGCTTTACACACAGCCTCTTCCATTAAAATTAGCTCACAAATAAAATGGACAAGACAGACCCCAGGTGGAGAAATAGTGTGACAGTTCCATGATGCTACATTTTTATGGGAGTAGAGTCAGGAGGGCATAGGCAAAATGAAAAGAAGAGTGATGGAGAGAAAAGCTCTGGAGGAAGGAAAAGAACAGAAGAGTACTTTACTGTGTAAATATGAAGTGAAAGTGAGGTAAAAAAATTAAGGTGAAAGAGAAGGATAGAAAGAGGAAAGGGCTCAAAAAATAGGAATAGCACAGGCAGAGAACATGGAGTTGAAATCACTGAAAGCAGCTGAGTGTCAAGAGGTTTTGGCTTCGGTTGCTCTAGCAGCTGAGTGTAGCTGGCTGATGCCCCTGGAACTGCAGAGAAGTTGGCGCTTCTCTGCAGTTTCCTGCCTGATGGCCTGAGGACAGGAAGCAGGGAGGAACCATGTCTGCTCTGGTATCCACAGGAGTGGGTGGGAGGGGGCTCTCCATGTGTCTCTCATGTGACACACTGAGTAGGAGGGAGAGGCACAGCTTCAGCTGGGTCTCGTTTTATTCCTTCCCTATGAATGCAACAGCTCAGCTGTCTTGAGTGATGAGCTATGGGATGGACTCTGGGAATCAGCACATACATGTCTGTATATACACACACATACATCTATATTGATACACACACACACATGCCCACATGTGTATGTGTGCGTACATGTGTGTGTAGTGTGCCTTCATGTGTAGACACATAAAGGCAATACACACCAGACCGCTCTCTAGGCACAGCAGGAGAAATGGTGCTGTCCCTCATGTATCTGTGTACTCTTTACTCTAAGCATCTGCGTTGTCAGTTCTGGCCTTTTCTGGGCCACACCTATTTTGAGAAATGAACTCTGCAGACAGAAGAGTGATGATCATAGTTTCCCTTTCTCTCACTCAAATAGCAGATTTTTTTTTCTGCAAATGTGTTAGAGGATTTTACAATATACATTTATACATGTATGTGTGTTTATGTGCCTATGTATCCATATATAATAGAAAAATTCTTAAAGCTGTAAAAACATGTAATACAAAAAACATGTGAAAACACGTGATACATGTAATACAAAAAAATTCCACCTCTGCCTATTTGTATGGAACTCTGTTTTCTGGCATAAGCTAAATACATCTGCTGTGGAGGAAAAGAAACAAATGAAACATATCTTGATTAAATCAGTATGCCACTAAAGTAACACGCTTCAAATTAATTTTTACTGTGGGATACAATAACCTGCCTATTCACTGGCATAAAACCAGTGCATAGAGGTAGTCCAAAACTATTAAATTTCTCTTGGGGTGGAAGAGAGAAAACAGTTTTATGGAAAAATTACTTACTTGATTACTGTATTATCTTTTATTAGCTTTGCGTCTGTGGCCAGCTTTTGAATTATTTTACACTATGGCTCTCTTAATTGCTGTGAGTAAATATAGACACTTTGTAAATATCCTATTTTAGAGAATCCAAGCAGCAGTGACTTGGGTTGACTGAGATGATAAATGTATTCTGCCACAATGCTTCCTGTCCCAGATCAGCTGCGTTCGACCCTTAGAATCTGGAGTTCAATAAGAACAAATATGTTGCCCAGTCTTCCCAAGAATCTACCTTGTCGCAATCTGTGCTATTGTCAACTCCTCCCCATTTCTGTGTGCTTCTTTTGGGAGGAATTACAACTTTGTGGGTGTACTGCATAGGGGACTGATTTCGTTCCATTGTAGAAACTACTATTAAGAAAGTGATTCTTATCTGCCCCCACAAAAATCAAAAATGGCTCTTTGAACATCCCCTCTTTATCTCGCATCTGCTGCAGTCCAACCTTCAAATTACTTGTCAAAAGTAGCATATGGCTTTTAAGCAAATTTAGAACATGGGTAAATCCAAAGATTTCAGTCTATTG
Source organism: Falcunculus frontatus (assembly GCA_013398115.1). Taxonomy (NCBI): domain Eukaryota; kingdom Metazoa; phylum Chordata; class Aves; order Passeriformes; genus Falcunculus; species Falcunculus frontatus. Next base: position 37,961 of record VZRV01005918.1, on the reverse strand, counting down.
TTCTGCCACTGCTTTACGTGCACCATCAGCTGCATCAGCTTTTTCTTAATTGCTTTAAATGTGGCATCTCGTGTTTTACAAAGAGAAAGACTCTGGAAACATGAGTGACGTTTCTGCTGATCACTGAGGCAGGATGTGCTTGCAGAGCAAGTTGCGACTGTGCACCACCACCACGAGACAAAGAAAAGCATCTCAAGAATACTCCCCACTTGGAGGAACTGCCACTGGTCGGATGCAGAACAGTACGGCACTGTCTCTGACACGCTGCCTGGCCGCTTAGCCCCACTTCTATACCTGCTTGAGCATTATTCCTACCACATGCTCCCTTTCTTTCAGTGTCACCAAAGCATTTCACATAGCAATTGATACCACACTGATGTTCCAGTAGCAAAAAACCAGTGTCATTAACAATGTGAGAGCATCTCAAGGGAATGCAGAGCAGTAGGATCCATAAGCTTTTTTATGCATCCCATCCATGTCCAGCTCTGCTGAACTAACAGAAACGAAACGAGCTGATAGCAACACTTCAGTTCCAGTGTTTGTAATACTGCAATTTTGCAAGGACTTGATCGTAAATCCATTCTACCAAAAGCTCAATCTCCTTCCCTGCCCACAATTCAGTATATCTTCAGTTTCTTAATTCCCTTTGACTTTCTGAATAAAAATGATTTCTGGCCCTCCATCTATTGAAAACAATAGCTTCCTTCTGACTTCAAAAAGGATGTGTCCCTTAGGGCCCTACTGGACTGCACTGCTGCCTTGAGAGTTTGGACTACAAAAGAAAAGTAGGTTGAGATGGCTATTTACAGAGCCCTTGATAGACATCATTTCACAGTGACATTTCTAATTCAGTGTCATTGTTTTGAAAGACTAAAATTATTATTTCAGGCAGGTTGCTTTCATGCATTATGCTACAGTGTTGCTTGACTGCTTTCCAAATTGGAACAACTGAAAAAATGTGAAGCGCTCCACTGATTTTAAATCATTCTAGTCAGGACAGAGCGATTTAAAATTACTGGAGTGCCTCACATTTTTGAGTTCTCAGTTTGCAAGCAATGGAGGTCTGAGCAGTCCTAGGCTACAGCACTGCAAAAAACAACTCCACATTATCATCAGATTGAAAAGGTTTGCATTTGAATTTGGAAATGGTAGGAATTTGGAGATATTTAACACCACCATAATTAAAATCAGTGGCTGTACACAAACAGTAAAAAGACCCAAGCTAAAGAAGTAACTGCGTGGATACCAGACTATATTGCATAACATCCTTTGAGCTGCAGTCCCTTTATTCACAGAATAACTCCTCCTAACCCCTTGGTCAGCTTGTACATTGCTACCTGCCACCAGCCACAGGAGATGTGGCTGTGTCTCTCCATGTAGCATGGTATGGGAAAGAAATTACTCCACCTACAACAGACAGAACGACCACTCTGGAGAATACCCATTTTTTAATGTTTAGTTCCTTCAGAGCTTGTGCAGGACACCTGCTCTCCCTCCTGCTACCCTTTCATGCAGAAGTCCAACCTCTAATAGCAGGATAACAGAAAAAGAAAAAAATGATTTATCCCGCAATGATATATAAGTTCAGCCCTTTTGTTTTTCATTTATTTTTACTGGCAACTCTAATTTATAACACAGATTCAGAAAAATATTTGTTGCAAAATAATCCACAAAAATTAAATCCCTAGCAGCTCTAAATGGGCACTATTTCACTGAATGGATTTACACTTTTTAGTATCAGTTTGGGATGTGATCCATTATTTGTACACTCCAAATTCCTCACTAAGTTTTGCTTCTTTCTTTACCATAAAAGTACTGACAGGAAAATGATAATAACAGCTCTTCTGTTAGTATCTTTCTTATTAATTCGAGCAGGTTCTTTTTTTTAGTGACTTTTAACTTTGATGTTGTTAAATACAGCCACACTCTGAAGACTCTCAGTACTGGTGAATCTGTTTTCCTGGAACATCTTGATTTATTTTCAGAACTGCATGATTGTGTGACATCTGCTTCACATCTCATACGTGATCAACTGAGTAGGTACAACCATGGCATATGGCTGATGAGTCACCTCACAACAGTGAACACTGGTCTGCTTTCTGAGAAACACCATCTTCATATTAATTTTTTAAGAGTCTTGCAAAGATGTGACCAGTCTGCCTGGTTTGATAGCAGGTAATGTAAGTTAAGGACACGCACAGGGATGCAACAGTTACATGTATTCTACGACTGGGGTTAATATTTAAAAATTCAATTTATGGGCTACTATCTGATAAGCCCACAAAGGGGAATTAGGTTCACTGCTGTACCTTCTAAATTTTAGGCATCTAAATACCAAAATCCATGAATCAGATGGGTAAATAGGCTTTCTATGCAAAGAAGTAAATAGCCAAAAAATATCCACAGAAGCCATTCATTTTGGTGAGGAATCAGGACACAACAGAGAAAAGCATATACACTGAACCCTGCACACTCTGTGATTTCACTGCCTTGTTCAAGGCTGGAGGGAATACCATGAAGATTCACGTATCACAGATCTGGGCAGAAGGACATTCCCAGATTTTGCAACATTCCATGATAGATAACATATGCACCTACTATACTGGAGACCGTTCTGTTCCCTCCTCTTCTGACTGCCAGATGGAAACAGGCACATCCCACTTAGCACATGTAGCCTAAATTCTAAATTTCTGTGAGAAAACTACTGCAGGAAGCCACAAGTCCACTTATAACGACATTACCTCACAAAGTTAACTTTGTTCATCACTAAAATTAAAGAACCACAGTAACAGTTTGTTGTCCCCTCTCATTGTTACGGACTCTTTGGTCTGGCAGAACAAGATGACATGAAGGAACTCCAAAGAACTGTTCCATAACTACTTAATGTACAGCTTTATATACTAAGCCATCACACACATAGATTCATTTAAAGCTATATATTTCTAAATACATTGTGATATCTTAAATCAATAAACATCATCTTGGTTGCATATGCATGATTACACATCAAAAATGTAGTTAGTGTTATAACAACTATATCCATATCAAAATTACTCAGGAGCAAAAAAACCCCATGCCAGTCTCACAAGCATCAGAACAAAATGTTCATCATACCACACAGCTTAAATATGCTTAAGTCCCAAAGGCTAAAACATCAAAATGCTTTAGTGGTCTGCTAATTATTAAAAAAAAAAAATCATCTTTCTGTGGCAGACGTGTCATTCCCACTTCCACTACCCTTATGTCAACTAACAAAAGTTCCTAATGAGCCAAGTCTCTTGGAGGCTCAACTGCTAAAACCATTAATGCTACTGAAGACCTGTGCATGACTAACAGCTGTGTCCAAAGGAAACTGAACTCATACCTTCCATTTCCACATAAACTGCCCTGAAGTTAAAGAGTATCCCAGGAAGAAAAGAAGGGAGGAGACGATGGGTAGAGAGGAAAGAAGGAAGATGTTGTCATTGCTGATTCCGATTCATACCATATGGAACATATATTAATCAGGTCTGACAGAGGAAGCCAGCAAGTGTGAGTGTGACTACAATCCAGCAGCTACAAAGGCTTACTAAGTAGATTAAAGGCTGAATATAGCTGTCTTTCAAAAGTGAACACTATGTTCACAAGTATTTGGAGTAGTGTTCACCATCTCTAGCTCAAAGTAGACTCCATTAAATAATAATGGAAATGCTTCAGCAGAGAAGATTTAAAATTCCTCTGTCCAGAATAACCTAGAATGCAGAAGCCAGAGACAAAGAAATGGATGAAAGCTTTTACACTCCTGGTGACAGAAACGGGAAGTCAGCATGGCTGTTCTACATCCTGGGTGAGTATTCCCACTACCAGGCAACGTCTCATAGGGAAACTACCTCTATTCTACCATGCTATGGACACCTGTCTGTATCTTCCTACTACACTCTCTGGGGTGACTCCTACTGCAGCACATTAGGCACCAGAAAGGCAATGCTCAGCAGCATTAAGACAAAAGCTCTAGTTGTGTTTTAAATGATCAATATGGTCAATTTCTCAGAACTGCTACAGTCTGACAATTGCCTGCGAAACATAAAGGAAGTTCTTAAAATGGTACCGGTGTCACTTATATTTCTTGACAGCTGGTAACCAAAAACCCCAGCATGCCCCAAACCAGCAAAAGCTCAGCCTCCCTTCCCTAAATGTTATGTAATAATGGTAGTCAATTCACACAGAAAAGATCTTTTGGGGCTGATACTTCTCTCATAGTAATTTTACGTCATTCAACTTCCACTAACAATTGTTGATTTCACACCATGGTGCCAAAGAGGTATATAAGATCCTTCAAGCTCTCCAGAGCTTACTTGGCTCATTTGCCACTTCTGTGTTGCTGACACATGCAGAACTTCAACAGATGGTCTTACAATACTGGCAGTTGTTTTGTACTGTGCTGGCAGTGAGGGGAAATACTCTACACAAATTGTCTGCAATTCTGGAAAATAAATGAAGTACAAATCCATATTAACCTCAAAAGCCAAACTATAAAAAGTCAGATTAGTCATTTAACGATGTATGTGCTCTGGGTTAAATGCTCAGCTGCTACAAAATCGTAGTATTTCCCTGCAGCCAGGAGAAGTATGTTTTGCTTCAATTTCTACCAGGAATACTCAGAAAGATTGTATCACTAGAAAGGTATTGAAATATACTAAAGATAAGCCTTGAGACCCTTCCTCATGTGATCAGCCCTGACTATCTGCAAAAGTACCTCCATATACCAGGTGTTTTGACATAAACATGAAGCAACAGGGTGCAACTTAAGTTAACCGAATCTCTCTTTTCCTGTGCCAAAGAGGATTCAAGAAAAAACAGATCAGCTACTGTGAAAATGTTGAAATCAACAGCAATGACCAAGTAAACAGCAATTTTACATTTTTCCTCACCCATTTAAAAAGAGATTATGTACCACAAGCTGAATTTTACAGTTACTCATTTCACTAGTTGCAGTGGAACTTGCACTGCACATAAAAGACCAAAATTGGTTCTCTTTGTTTCTGTGTGGCTTTTCTATTTTATTGTGCCAAACTATCATATATAGCAACTGGGTTAACTAGTAAACCATGTATGCAGAATAGGGCTTTTCCAAAGTAAGCACAATAATTTCCTTCATCAGTATATAATCTCCATGAAATGCATATTCAAACATATATATGACAGTCTAATAGTGCAATTTTAAAACAGGATTTTTGGAAATCACAAATACTTTAGTAGAGTGCTCATGTCTTGTATTTCCTTTAAATGAAACATAGATCAAAAGATACTTCAAACTGAGATTTCAGAGGTCTGGTCTTTCAGTTCCCATCATTTTCAATATATTTAGTTAGATAATACACCAGTCATCTTGCATCTTATTTTCACAATATTAGTTAAGCTGAAATACAGTTCACGCAAGCAGCTTCAAAGTCCTAGGAGGAAAACAGAACCTTAATAGCATTATCACAAAATAGTCCTACAATATAATAGGTACAGTGCAGACTTCTTCAGACTGAATCAAAGCTGCATCCATTTTTCAAAAATTTTATTTTATCCACTAAGGTTGGTTAAAAACACAGTTGCTGGAACTGACTGATATTATACATATGTGACTTCGACAACAGTGAACAGATCTTTATCCACTTTAGTTCTGATTTTATACTGAAAGATCAAGCACCTCCTAAGTTTGAAGCTGTTTAAAAAATTATTAAAACAACTAAATTTCCAATAGTTTTCATGGGTTTTTTTCCTCCCTGGGGACTTTTGCCGGACTAAGATGATATAACATACTTCCAGAAAGTACTTACACAAGTGAAAGATAATGCATCTCTGAAAACATAAATTATTTCTCCTCATGAAAATAGAAAAAACAAAAGAAATGTTAAACAGTCAAAATGTAGCAACATCAATCCCTCTGCTTCTCTTCCCAGGTATAAACTTCTTGTCAAACACTTCAACCTATGGTCCTCAATGTGGCACTTTACTGTGAAATTCCCAGAAAAGCAGAGGAGTTGGTATATGCATTTTATTAACAATAATGCAAGCACATCCTATCCTAGGTAGAGGTCCTCCCTTACAGATGCAGAATATGAGATACCATGACAATAAAACTTCACAATTGTCCTCCCAGCTAATGAGAGCCTTCCCAACTTCTGTAACAACTGGTCATGACTCCCCCCACCCTTCAGCCCATCCTCTGAGAGCACACCACAATTCCACAATGAACATTTCTTGCGCTTAGAATGTACAGAAACTCTCCTGACCAGAAGGACATAAAACAAAAGTAGTCTCTTGGGGAAACAAAATGCAAAGGAAAAGGGATAAGGAGCGTAGGATTTATTTTATCCATTCTAACAATATCCAGCACTTCACCTTTAAGGGAAGGTTCAAGTAGTCTCTGCCTAAACAATAACAGAATCATCTGCCTGCAGCTGGAAGCAAAGGTCATTCTTAATCATTTCACAGAATCACGGAATCATAGAATGGCATTATTGGTATTGGAAGAGACCTTAAAAATCCTGCTGCCATGCACAGGGACACCTTTCACTAGACCAGGTAGCTCAGAGCTCCATCCAATCTGTCCTTGAACACTTCCAGAGGTGACACAACTTCTCTGGGCAACCTGTTCCAGTGTCTCACCCCCCTCACAGTACAGAATTCTTTCCTAATATCTAATCTAAACATACTCTTTCAGTTTTAAACCACTCCCCCTTCTCCTGTCACTACATGCTCCTATAAATAGTGTCTCTCCATTTTCTTATAGGCTCCCTTCAGGTACTGGAAGGCTGCAATCAGGTCACATCTAAGCCTTCTCTTTTCCAGGCTGAACAATCCCAATTCTCCCAGCCTTTCCTTGTAAGATAAGTGTTCCATCCCTCTAATCAACTTGGTGACCCTGCTCTGGACTTGCTCCACCTGGTCCATGTCTTTCCTGTGCTTGAATGCTACATTTGGTATGACAGTAGAGATTCAATAAATTTAGAACTCTGAAAGAGGAATAAAACCACAAGCGCAGCATTTCCAGAGAGAGATTATATCTGTTACTTTGTGCTGCAGCTCATGTCCCAAGCTGGGCACTACTCAATTTTGTCAAAAATACAAAATCCTATGGAATCAAAACACAGTTTGTCTCTCTGATTTATCTCTGAAATATTATCTCCTAAAATCTTTCTCCTTAAATACCTTTATAGTTTCAGTAGGCACTCCAGGCTCTGGAACTTTATCCAAGTAAGTAGTCAAGTCTTGATCCACATGTTCAAACACTAATGTTAACTTGGTCTCTCTGTCTGTTCGTGACACGGTGCACACATCAAACAGTCTGAGAGGAGGAAAAGAACAGAAGAGGTAAGTATACAGGAACTAGTACAGACGTACCTTGCATCTCAAGCATGTCTTTTTAAATTTCTTACAGTATACAGAATGGAAAAGAGCCTTCCAAAGGTAGACCAATCTTTGAGCTCTTGATTCATCAGACAACAGCTGATATACCAAAATTACCGTCTCAGTCTTTCACTTGTGAATTCTGAAATAGGATTAATTATTAAGAACTCATCAGCTGTTGAATGTAAAATAATTACATGAGAAGAATATATTTTTTTGACATAGCAACTAGAGTTAATACAAAAAATTACTTGATATTTATCCACATTCTAGGTTCCAGTACTTACAGTCATTAAAAAAAAAAGAGCAGGAAAAATTTTCGAGAAAAAACCCAGAGTGTTTGCATGCACCTTCAGTTTCTTTCCACATAATTCTCACATATACCATGACACAGCTTTATAATTAAATCTCCTTCAGCAGAAACAGAATTTTTTTGCTGATCCCTCTTGCAAATTCCTGTATGCAAGGAATACCTTCAGAGTCAGTACACAGTCTGGAAAAAAGTTTTGTGCACAAGATGTCACTACTTCTTTCATCACTTTTGGTTGTTCTTTTACTGAAGCTTCTTTATCATTTCACCTTGTTGCACAATATCAAACTAATTTACAAAGCTCTTCATAACACCACATTCCTATCTGATTACTCTATTTTCTATTGTTTTCTCTTTTTAAGTAGGATTTCTCTCATCTTCTCCATCTACCATGCCAGCTTTAACCACTGTTTGATCTTTTTCAAAAACATCTGCCCATCCTTCTATGCTTCACACCTATATTCAAACCAGTGACTTTCACTATCCTTCCTCAAGTCCCACTTCTACAAAATCCTAACAGGAAAACATCTAAACAGCCAGAATGACATTTCTTCCCTGCTCATATACTTTACTCGTGTACTTAGTAATTTAGTTTTATATTCTAAGATCAGATTGCATTTCTCTCTGAGGCACGGCAGTAAAATGAATCACTACTTCTACTAGGTGACAGTAGATTTAAAAAATGAATGGAGTTACTGAGAAAAAGGTCCAGACAGTTAAACTGAAGAGTCTCTCATTGATAACAGACCAAACTAGTGTTGATACTAAGGCTTATTTTTTCCAACATCATATCAGTGATGCTGTTGTATTACTTTTATCTTTCATCCTCTTCCTTAGAATTACTTTATTAGAATTAAGAAGTGCAGGATTTCTGGTAATGTTATCAAGTAATATTTCTGCTGTTTGTTCAAGGACTAAAGGCTTTATATGCAGGATCTGAACACAACTGATCACACACAAAGCCTTGGGGATCCCTGCTTTTCCCAGGGGACATCTGACAAACAGACAATCTGACAACATGTACTTGAGACCTTGTACTGAGATTTTATTTCTTACCTTATATCTCAATATATTTCACAAGAGAAGGAAACACTAGAATTGGCATAACTACCTGGGAAGAATGTAATTTGGGTTTAAGAGAGCAGTATTTTTCACTTGACATTTACCACGGTAGGGCTGTGCTCCCACTTTCAGACACGGAAAAATTGTTTATTAGCCACCATATTTTGAAAATGTATGCACATCTAGGTTGAGGAAGCTTTTCTGTGAGTAATAAATTGGGAACCAGAGTTCCAGAATATGGAGAGACTGTCACGCTACCTCTACTAGAAGACTAATCTGTACTTAATCTGTAATCATCATATGAATAAACAAATACTAATTATTATGGTAACATAGTGACTGTAAGAGAAAATGTGTTGGCGCATTTCTCATAACAACGAATACCGTTCTCTGAGATTCCCTCAATGGAGTGTACATGTTCTGTATGCAGTAAATAAGCTTTGTGAAAAGTCACAAACCTTCCCGAAAAGTGAAATTTGCTGGTATTTGGCTGGAGGTTAATAATCTGCAATATATTTATATAAATCAGTGTGGAATGTAGCCGGACTGCCTATAACCCCAACATATGCAAATAGAGAGGAGCCAGACAGGTCTGAACATCTGAACATAAACACTGGAAAATATTTCCAACTGTATGATTCCTTTGTGTTGACCTGCATTTACCCAAAAATGTTTTAGAACACCCCTTTTGCCAGGTATTTAATGCACTGGAAAAAATATAATTTCAACTACAGCAGAGCTATAATTCAAGAAAAAAAAGGAAAAAAGATTTCACTGTATTAAACATAGAAGCAACATGTAATTTCCAACTCGCTGAGGAGGAAAATGTTGATTCTCTGTTAATTCTTCTGTATGTGAGTTATTTTGATTCTGGCATTTTCTGGCACAGCAAAATATTGAACTCAGAGAAGCACAATTCTGGTTACCTTTTACTGAGTAATAATATTATCACTGAGTAATAGTATTATCTTTCCTTTTTATATACTCCTTATGTGAAACTCTAAATGCTTTACTGTTAATCATAAAAGCTCCAGATTCTGCACTGGGCTGGGTAGAAGCACATTGTGTTTACACACTGAAAACATAGCTGCTACCTTAGAAAGATAATAATTTAAACCACAGGTTATCTGAATCCATGACATTACAAAATGACAACATCTGGCATTGCTCCTGCTAATCATTCCTGAAACAGACTGAGAAAGACACAGCCTCTTAATTTAGTAGTTTCCACAGGGATAAAGCTACTTTTTATAAATTACACTCTTTTACATTCACTGTGAGAATATCACCCATAAAGCTGTCTTCTTTCATTAGGAACATCTCTGCTTCCTACACTGCACATCTCTGAAGCCATTTCCTCATGATTTTCTGTATGTGATGGGTTAACATTGCATGCGATTGCCTCTACAGAATAGGCAACAGCAAAATGCCTCTTATTTAAATAGAGTTACTATGTGGACACTGTCCTAACTGAAGTAAATGTACCTCAATTAATACAGGATTTCCATACTGAATACTTTGTAAACACAAGCCCTGCCCTTCTATTGTACTTACAAAAGAAACGTTTGAATTATTTGATTTAAGTAAGATCCGCTATGGGAAATCCTGCAAGTATTTAACAAGATGTTTGGCTGGGAGTCATAGACCGCCCAACGTGTCACTCTGAACTGGAACACTGCAGAAGAGACACTAACGGAGAACTTGTGTTTTAATGCAGACATTTTTTCAACTTAACTGTACTAAAGTAGAAGCTCATCAGCTACAAATCTCTGTCTCTGTTTTATTTTACGTGTTTAGTGCCTAGTGGATCTTTCTATAATTTAGCAGAATACCCGTCATCCTACAAAAATACTTTGGCATTTATTGCATGCAGAAAACCAGATGACACACCTTGAAGTCTCCATAGCTTCTTATAGCATCAAATCTGACAAATGCAACCTCAGTTCACCTTCATTTTATAATATGAATACCTAAAGCTTTTGTAAGAAAGACAGTTATTACTTTGAAAACCATTGCATCTACTGACTGGTAGATGCTAACTGATCCCAGAAAGACCCTAAATGTTACTATATTTGCTTTTGAGATGCTCTGAGAATTGCTATGAGGTTTCCCATTTTCAAGTGGCATAAACATTTTTTTCCTGAGCAAACTGAGATAACAGTGATGGAGACCAGGTCCATCACAGCAAAAGATAGATCAGACTGTAAGACCCGAAAAAAACTGTAGGACATAACTTCTCTTGGCTATTGTCAAACAATGAGTAGATTGTTTGATATGAATAGGTACATTTGGAAAATTAACTGGATCATGGTCAAAAGGAAGACCAAAAATTAGGTATTTGCTGCTGATGCGTCCAAGGGCTTACTGTTATTTTTACTGCAGTACAACTAATCCAAAGTAAACATATATGTATCCTTGTATGGTCACTCACAGCACTGAACAAAAACAGTCCTTGCCCCCTAAAGATTTCTAATAACATGGATTTACTTTAATTTTCTTTGGAACAGTGTCTTCCTAGAAAGAGTTACTTCCTAGCTTATGCATAACAGAGGAAAAGAATTGAAGCCTTTGATTTATGTGTAGGAGAAATGCTTTAGAAGACTGTGGTTAGGTAAACAGTGGCATAATAATACGCTACAGTTTTAAGATTTCACAAGTCTGAGCAAAAACACAGATGAAAAGAGTTTGGTGGCCTCAACCTAAGTCTGAAAGGTATTTATCTGCATGACAGAAAACCAGCACAGAACTTGTGTATTGACAGTGTTTATGTAAACACCACAAGATTGGGATACCAAGACTATCACAGGCCATGACTGAGGTTTATTGACAAATATGGGGAGGAGGACTTGAACAACTTCTGCTTTTACTGCCTTTGGTTCTGGTTAATCCTGAAGTTCGTAAGTTTTAAGGGCACAGAAAATTTCTGCCTCTCATACCAAGAAGTATTGAAGAACGACAGTTGGTCGTCCTTTTAGTCCAAATTTCAGCAGCAGCCTTAGACTCTTGTGTTCTTGGGAAGTCACTCAGCAGCAAGCTCTTTGCTCATCCCAACTTTATAAACTATGTACTCCTTGAAAAAAACCAGTTTTACCCCTACTTTTAATACTAGCCACCTTTTCCTCTCTTGCTTTTGATACAAAAAAAGACTGCTGACAGAAACCAGTCTCTACTTGGAATCACAAATACCCAATGTATTGTAACAAAGGGGTCATCTTTCAGATGAAGAAGACAATAGCTGGGCAACTGGAGTGGAATATGTGCATTAGGAGAACCAAGTCCCACACAGCGAAACAGAAAATAGAGCTTCCCACTCTGAAACATATGACAGAGGTCTTTCCCTTTGTTCAGGATATACTGCTTTGTCTCATTTTAATCAGCAATCATCTACTTCTCCATGCCTCTGAAAGCTGGTATTTCAGATGCAGAGTATTCTTGCTCAAAGGAGCTTAAGTAAAACACTTCCGGATGGAAAAAAAGCACACATGCAGATGAGCAGGCCACTAAATTCAAAGTATCTCATATTTAAACTGCATTTTTCCTGGGACAACATCTGTAAAACCACATAGACCTAAGTTCCATTTTCAGAAGCACATGGGGTCTTCAAGAGCTTCAAAACATGCTTGTCACTCCAGCTGCAGCTGCCCCAACGTGTATCAGTGCCTAAGATATGCCTCCACAGCAGACTGCACCCTAAGACAAGACTTTGTGCCCAACAGAACCACCTCGGTACCAGAACCATACAGTGCGAGGGCACAGCACTGCCTGGCAGCATGGCCAGCGAGCCCACTCAGCTCCATCCAGCAAGACAGATGCACAGAGCCAAACTCGATTAAATAAAATAGGCTTGGGTATGTTTACAGTGTTCATGGCAACTTTATGTCTTAAATCCTTATTCTCTACTTTCTATTGGGCTCTTGGAGTTAGTGAACATTTCTCCTGCTTTGCTACCCTTCCAGGAAAGAGTAGCAGGTTCATCTTTTGTCTCCAGGAGAAATCTGAAATCTCTTTCAGGCAAACAGCAGTAAAGGCAAAACTTAACATCAGATAAAATAAATTAATTTATCTAGGACAGGCAGATGTTACGTAGATAGATGTTTTCAACTCTGAAGTCACTCAGCCATTATCTGCTGTCCACAAAGCAGAATGAGCTACCATGGAGAAGCAACTGTATAATGAAAGCAAGGCAGCAGAAAGTCCTGTTCTGGAGACCTACTCCAGGAGAGCCCAGCCAATACTGTTGCTTATAGCCCACTCACCAGTGAGGTTTAAGGGAAGGAAGGGGGACATTAGGATGACAAGGCAATCGTTCATCTGCAAGCTGAGCTTTGTGCTGTAATTTTTTCCAGTCTCTCTCCCTTTCTGACTTGGAAAAATTATTTAAAATGCTGAGCTGTATAAAAGAGGTTTTTGTTCTTTAAGTGTGCGTGAGGAAGAGAGACAGAGAAAGTGACAGAGAGAAATAGATGCTCTTGAAAGTGAAGTAAATAGCACTGGCTAAAGTCCGATAGAGTGGGCTGACTGGGCAAGCGTTAAACGCTCAGTTCCGACTGCAGCCCTGACCTGCAACACCCCTGCTCTCCTGTGCTGGGCCCCACTCAAGCAATGACGAGCTCTGGTGCCAGACTGAATGGTTTTGTGATGCAGACAAATGTCTGCTCCAATGAAACCACCAAAACTAGTTTTCATTTTTAACAGAAACCAAGATTTGTGCCCAAAAGATGAAAAGGCCAAGTAAGTTTTCTCAGTGTGCCACCCAACCCACTAAATGATGCAGCTGTTAAAGTTTTACTGCAAGGAAAAATAGGCCTGACAAGATATTCTCTGCACGTTTCTTTGTTTATAGCAGCATGCTGTCTATTTTAGCTCTCACACCGCCATTTCTCTTTCACCTTCTTCACAAAGGGAGATTATCTTTAATAGACAAGGACCAGAAAAGGATCTAGTAAGACTCTGTAATTCAAACGACATCCTGCCTTGCAGAACTTCACTTCAGGACTTATCCTACAGTTCATCAGTGTTTAAAATGCTTAACTCCTCACCAGTCCACGAGCAATCTCACTGCAATTGATTTTATCCATACTGAGCCCTTGACATTACTGAGGGAAAATACCAGTTGGGTGGTGCCTAAACACACGCCCGTGTGCTGCCGTAACAAACAGTTTGTCCGAGGACAGGCGAGGGACAGGCCAAGTCACCCCCGAATCAGAAAAATAACATGGCCTGTTATGAAGACAGTCGTTGACAGATTGTTTAGGATCAGCAATAGCTGTCTGACCTATTCATAGTGCTCTCATGTGATCCTTCAACAAGCAAATGTACACTGCCTTTCAAAGTCATGTACACTGCCGCTATACAGTACTGCGAGCTTCCAGTAAGCTTCCCTAAGCTTCTAGTTCAGAGTACAAATTAAGGATGCTCCCATTCATCGGCAGTGTGTTTGCATCTGTTGTTAAGTTTTTTAGATTTTCTTTATAGTACCTTCCTCAGGGAACAGCTGCATTCCTTTTTAGATTCCCTAATTTGCTCAACATGTAATTAAAACTTACGGCTGAATATTGATTTTGTTTAATTCAAATGAAAGGAGCCCAGAAGTTATTCTGGACTCCCAGCTGTACATGGTGCAAGATGAGATGCAAAAAAATCCAGTCTTTACTGTAACTCACAGACAAACTGCTTGTTACAGACTCCACCTTTCAGTTTACATCTTGAATTCATGCTTGTGCCAGACCTACAGGATCTAAATCTAAGCTGATCATCTCTCTTCTAGGTTTAAGTAAAAACAACTCATCTTCAGAAGATTTTACAACAGTATAAATTATCACTCATTCTTCAGTGGCTTAATAATCTAATCTATCTATGCATGAGATTTAATACTGATGCCAACATATCAAAAATAACAAAGGAAATAATAACCCTTCACTCCACATAAAAAGTATTCACTGCAAAAAATCAAATATACTGTTTGATACTCTGCACAATCTTGTATAGTTTTTTAAATGCTTGCAATATCACAGCAGTTCCTGAGGTGTTTAATTCAGCTTTTTTAAAGATGCAAGTAATTCCAATGCAAATTAGACTACAAACTCTTGCTTTTTATAGATTCATGGGGGAACCTAAGAATAAAGAAGCAGCTACTGTAGAAGGTGACAGAAGAGGTCCTCTGTTTTGATGCCTATCATCAATCGAGGGGCTGCTGTTCTTGAAAGATATCCAGGTTACTCTACAGCCACAATTATTCTGAACGATGGCAGCTGCACTGAAAACTCATGTGCTGTTTGAGTCCTAATTAACCACCCAGCCTAGGCTAAGCCCTCAGGAATACAAGCAACCCAAGCAGAAGCAGCCTAAGAGTACTTCTGAAATGCATAGTTGTCAGACACTGAAAAAGCAAGGTAAGGGGCGTTGCTAAAGGCTGCAAATACACCTGAGCGCTGATCATGTTGCTACTACTTCCCAGAATGGACCAGTACTGGCAGCACTTGAAAGAAGTCCAAAGCTGTGATGCTGATGGTGAAGAGGAGGGGATAGAGAGCAATAGATGAAAAATATTTTGCTGTGGTTCCGTTACTGGCATTAAGTACTGTTGCAATGATTTGTGAGACATTGACACACTAAAGCCTTGTAAGAAAATACATTTCTATGTTTCATAGGTAGAGTTGGGACCAAACAGTTTGTCTTTCTTAAAGAAGTATCGAGAGATGACTTCTAGAAGGGGAAAACTTCCACAGTTTAACAATACCATGAATTCCACTGCTAAAGCAAAAGAGCACAAAACAGAAGAAAAAAAAGATTGAAGAAAAACAAAAGGCTAAATTGGCTAAAGTTGACAATACTTAACATGCACAAAGTAAATAAGCAGTGTATATATTAGTAAAAAGATGTTAATAAGAAAATAAAATTAGCTCTTTTTAATTCTTCGAATTGTGTTGTTCTAATGCATTCAGGGAATACTATTACTAGGGGAATCTATAGACCTTTTAATATAACATGTTGTATATCCATGTATTAAACAGAAAGCAATTAGCAGACAAAGGAGTAAACCACAGTAAAACATTGCATGGTTCACTATCGTGCCCCTTTGTTTATATTTGGGCTTATTATTATGCATCATTTCTTAAATAAAAAGTTCTTGTCTCTCTAAATAACATTATAAAAATGAAATCCTTGGTAAGAGAATGAAACCAACACCACTAGGAAATAGGGTGCAAACTTCTACCAGTCTGTTTATTGCTATGACAGCATGGTCAGTTGACATGACAAGACAAGCTCTGAGTAGTATTTTATGAAATTTTTTTAGACCTGTCAGTAGAAGAATGCAGTTTTGAAGTCAGAGTACCAGTGTGCAGAGTAAACCCGTCATAGATCTTGACCTTGCATGATCCACCAGGCCTGAATTACCAAACAACTTATGCTGCACTTAACTTGCAGCATGCAAAACACCTGGGTGATTTTTAAGTGTCTACATCACCTAAAGCTTCATCTGCCTTATCTGCCTGGTATCTTTCCTCTTTCTCATACTCAGCCAGTCATTACCTGGATAGAACAATGCAAACCCCTGTCTGCCATTTCAACCCCTATCTGGTTTTCAGCCAAGCAGTGAGAACTCTACAACATGGGGCCCAACATGCATGGTCCCCTTTTGCACGTAAGCATCCTTATCTGTACCACAATCTCTCCTTCCTAACTTTTTTTCCTTAGTACTCAATTCCTGATTATGGGCATCCATCTCTGAAAACTATGATCATGATGCATTCTAAGGCGTTCATCACAGCATTTGTTTGTCCTTAAATTCTGAAATGAACAAAGCCGTGAACTGTTGCCTTCCCAGTCTTAACCCGGGGGACTAGAAAACAGCAGTAGACATGAATAGTTCTTGTTATCTCAAAAATGGAAACAGCGATTTAACACCCAATATTTAAACTGCAGGAAAACAACTTTTAAAAAATATCTACATCTGTTGAAAGAATCTCTTTCTAGATTCACTAGAACTGATTAAAATTTCCTGAAAATGGATCAGACGTATCTGCCCACTTTCAACACAAACAGTTGGGTGGTGAATGCAGTTGCCACATTCAGCAGTAAGTCAAGTGAAACCCAAATGGTGTCTTAAACCTTGTGTGTTGATTTCCACAAATTTGTCCTGCATGAGGTTATAAGACATAAAACCAGAAATGCAGTTCACAGTGCTTTTTTGAATACATGTGGTAAAGGGAGTGACTTCGATCAGACTTTGATGTCAGACGTATTCCAAATAACACTCCTGGCGTGCCATGATGCCAGCAGCACCATGAACTTCAGACAAAGGGAAATCCTCCATTCACTTCACCAAAACCTGGAAGAGAGGACAGTGAACTCAAGCAACCTTCCAGTGGCACTGTACTGTGTCCTGTCACCACTACTCCACACGCTACGAATGACATCCCATCTGCCCCAAAGAAAACAGCACTCAGCTGATTTCCCAAAATCAAAAGACAAAGGCAATTGCTCACACGGGTAAGAAAAACAAAACAGGATTTGACCAGGTTTCGGGAGGCAGCCAGATCTACACACATAAACATTGCCCTCTTCTTTGTAAGTTGCATTGTTAAAGAAAACCTGAATGGCAGAGTAATACCTAACTTTAAGAGAAAAAGAAAAGCGTGAGGGGATGTTTATTCTAAAACCGAAGTATCAAAACCATGCGACTATGAAGTACTTAAATTCAGCAGAAGGCAGATTTAAGGCTTGCAAGAAAACTATCAGCTTCACTGAACATAGCAGTCTTTGGCTACCCATCATCAGACAGGTCAAATGCCATCCATCTATACCATAGCCCTACACAGCTTGTGAAGCAACAAGTTCTCCTCTCAGCTTCCATGGAAGAGATACAACTCCTGCAGTGAAGCTACTCAGCAATTGGTGGTTAGTTTGAATGGGTCACGCAGGTCTTCACTTATTCAGGGGAAAGAAGTAAGTCAATTCAATCTCTCTGGGGAGGGTACTCTCCCTCCCTGCTTGCTATGGAAGATGTCTAGATGACTAAATTTAACTGAATTTAGAAGAGATGACTCTTTTCCAGAAAGACTGTAACTGAGCAATTTTATTTGGTGGGATTACAGATTCTGTTCAGTTCACTTCTGAAGTTATTTTGAAATATTTCTTCCATGTAGACGTTAAAACAAAATGAGAGAGAAGTCAAAACAAAAAACAAAAAACAACCCAACCTAAAAATAGTTCTGCCCTATTCACTCAACCCTCAAAGACCAGGATCAATCCTAAAGAGCTCGGCATACAAGAGCCTCTACCTAGTCCTCATGAAGTCAGTACATGTATTTAACTGGCTTTGGCTTAGGTCCAGAACGTCCTTTAATTTGAAAGGGAGTTTCACCTGTGACAAACTTGCAGGATTGAGTTTAATATTCGTGTTCCGAAGAACAGAAACAAACGGGACTAATAAATCTTCAACAGAAATTTACAAGATTCTTCTGGCTTAATAAATTTGGCTGGGGGCAATTGCTCTTAAACACTCGATACATAAAAAGGGATCCTTTTTTCCATTAGCATGCAAATTCCTTACATGTTTCATCAGAACTACATCTTGCAAGTGTTTTAAGAGGTGGACATCATAGCGCTCTTTTTCCCATTCACAGCCATTCACATGCGGCCATGCAAGCTCCTTGCCTGTCTTGTCATTTCCTCTATCAAGCTTTTTTTGTTCTTAAATTAATTCATAGCACATGCAAAGAGTATCTATTTTTGTAAGATTCTCAGGTGCTTTCATCCTCCAGTTCTTAAGGTAGATGTCTAATACATGTTTTCTCCTTTTCCAGCCAGTTTACAAGGCACAGTGAGCCAACCATTTAAAGATTAATGCACATGGAGTGAAGTATTCTACAGGCTATACAGCTCTTCAAGTATTTCCTTTAAACTCTTGCACACATATGTAAAAGAAAACAAATTAAAGATTATTTGCAGAGATTGGCAATGCAAATGAGGTGTTAGCAGCATTTTGAGCTGGCAATAAATTTTATTCAACTTCTATTACTACAGGGCAAAGGCAACTATTTCTTTTGGGCATCTTTCCGAAGCATGAGATGAGGGTTTACATTTTAATGTATGGATAGTTTTGATATAAATTCAGCATTTTGTAAACTACAGTTTATGTCATACGTAAATATATGGCAAAACTGCATTTTGATTGTTTTGCATACATCATCTTTCACATTTCTGAAATAAATGAGCAAACTGTAATAAATCTTGCAAAACAAGGTCTGGTTCCTGGAGCGCTAAAACATTTTTACATGTAGGCAAATGAAAACAAGGTCCATCTAGCCAGGCGGTGCCAGCAAAGCAGGGTGTGCTCTGTGATGCCCAGGCAGACCGCGTGGGCCCAGGCTGAGCTGAGGGAGGCCTGGGCACAGCGGAGCCCCATGGCTGAGGCTCCGAGGGCTAACACGGCTACGTGGCCACCAGCCAGCTCACGGCTTCAGCAGAGTTGGGAGGCATCTGCCTGGGAGTGAGGCAGGGCTGGCTCCCATCTGCTTGCAAATGCTGCACGCACTTACAAAGCAGTGGACACGGATTACTTACGATCATAGAGACATCAATGAGAGCCTTAATTTGCCAGAAATTATCGGTTCAGGTCTGTCCCGCTCTTACGCTATTCCCTACGCCAGGATGTACCTTTCTCAGTTCAGGGAAATACTGGGTGAGACAGAAATCGTTCTAACCCTTTCTAAGACATATAGGAATTTGTTTATTAACGTAATTATTTTCATTTCAAGAATGAGTCAAGAGACAATGAGGGCTCAAGGAGTTGCTCTTCGTTATTTTCTCTATTCCATCCCCAAACTCTGTAACCACCCTATCTACCTCTGTTGGGAGAAACAGCACAAAAATACCACAGCTGACGGTGTTGAGCCTTTGTAGAGTTAACTAAACAGGCAATGGCACAACACCATACAGGGCCCACAGAACCACCCGAGTCTACAAAAGCCTTTTCTGTGGTCAGCTTGCCTACTCCAGTGACACACTACTTTTTTTTCTCCTAATTTTCACCTTTTTCCCATCTAACAGAAACAATTAATCCTCTTACTTCTGCTTTAGTGCTTCTGTTTATCTTCAATTTAAAAAAGCAGTGAAGAAAAAGACAAATTGTCACAAATATGGAAAGTATGTAATCATACTGGACATCATTAGAAATGTACGATTTTTTATATGACTCTTCAGGCTAACTGCACCACAGGTATTTAATTAAGGTGTCACTGAACTGCCAATTATATCAATTGCTATATCATGTAACTTCTGAACTTTTGTGTGAGTGAACAGTTACCAGTGATACTGGCCTACAAAGATAATTTTTTTCACTGACATGTTCAACACATGATGGAATAGAAGGAGACAGGAAATAAAATAAGATTCCAAACTCAAGGACTAATTAAATTGAATAGATACAGGGAAAACATTAAGGAAATGTATAATCTTAGATAGTAAAGATATGGCTCCATTAATTGCATGGAGAAAAAAAGACATCATAAAACTGTCAAGATAAGTTAATGGATTTAGGAACAAATGTCCCAAATTACAAAATAATCTTGGTATTTAAGGTAATCAGTACATTTGGGAATCACTTGTTGTCCAAAGTCTCAGTTATTCTCAATGACTTCTCAATGATTTTCAGTTAGTATCCCAAAGCCTAATCACAACATAGGATTGGAAAAAAATCCTGAGATTAGTTGCCTGCATTAATAAGCACTCACACAACAGACATTTACATTGAGGATGTGTAGATACTGCAGGCCACAGGATGCTTCCCACTCTTCCACAGCAAATGCAGAGCAAGGAAAGCTCCAGCCCTGGAGCTTTTCCTTATGGTGTACTTTAGTTTGAGAGCCTTACCATCACCCAAGGTCCCTGAAGCAGTAGGATATTCGTGAAATAAAACTCCTAAGTTATTCCAGGAAGCTGACCTCGACCATTTTACACAGGATATTAAATAGACCGCAGCTGTCTCCACTTACAAGTGACTTAGTTCACATGTTTTATAAAGGTCCATTCAGCTGCTTTCTGAGTTATCGCAGAACTGAAGTAACTTTCTGTGAAGAAAGAAAACTATCCGGTGATTTCCCTTACCTGCTTTTCATGCAGGCGTACCTTGGTTTTCAAACATCGCAACTGGCATCTATATGTTCTAATATAAAAATCTGTGTCTTGATTATGAAAATATTTGACTGACAAATAGCTTTCTGCAGTCCATTGGAAAAAAACCATACACAGTAGAGCTTTATTTTTTGCTAAATCCAGGAAGACACAGTAGTCTTCATTTCCACGGATGCCTCCATATGCGAACACTTACGGTATATGACTATGGATCTAAATGCAGTACAATTCACACAATTTCATAGCAGAAGGCAGAGAAGTAACACGGATTTAGATCTTCCAAAGCACAAGGAGACTTTTTCAGGCTTGTGAAAATAACAGTGATCAATATATTAGAAAAGCCATGATAATCCATGTCCATTCAGAAAACTCTAGTTGAATTATTTCAAGAACTCAATAGGCTTTTCAAAAAAAGTGACCATTTAAAAGCTGACAAGTGATATTGCAATATTTTTGTATAAAGGATGTGCTCTGGGATGACTGAGTTCTCAAACTGAGTGACTAATGCTGATAAGGGATGGCAATTTCATGCTTGAAAGAAAAAAGCTTCAAGTGATCTTGAATGTTGCAAGATTTGAAAACTTAAAAAAAGTCAATATTAAAAGGAGATACACAATCCCATCATCTAAATATTCTCTGAGGCCTTTAAAAATATGTATTTGTACTGCAAACAAGTGAAGAAAAAAGCCATCTATTAAAAAAAAATTACTTCTGCTGCCTTTAAACACTGACATTCCCTGTTCAATTGCCTGCTGCCCGGGTGAGGTTAAGGCAACACACGCCAAAAGATGCCTGGGCTCTTTGCCACTGACATTAGGATTTATAATTTTTATTTACTCTTTCCAGAACACATTTAATAAAATGTACTGTTTTATTATACTTAAGAGTGAGATGGCATTTCAGTTCCACGTTCCAATTTTCAATCTCATGCAACATTTAAAACCATTAGCTCTTGGGATGTTTTTTTTCCTGACTTGCCCTCATATCCTTTCCATTTTTTTTAAACTTTAAAAAAGAAAACTTTTCGCATATTTTTAAAGCACAGGCAATAAACTAACTGCAGTCCTATATGTCTAATAACCCTAATCCATGTTACAAAATAATAATTCTCAATTTAAATGTCAAATCTTGGTATTTTCATGGTTTTCCTTTTCCATATATACCTACATACATGTGTAATATGCATATCCAAACAGCTTAATAGAGCAGCTTATTTACTTTACTACTACTATATTGTCTTAGTAGTTCCATAATAAACAAGACTGTTTACAAGCCTGTTATGTCAAATTATAAAACAGACACTTAACATAAATAAACATGGAGCAGAATCTTTTAGTAGTATTGATTGACTGATTTTCATTCTGAAAGACATTACTGAGTAATGTGGGCTGACATGTTTTGACATTATGGAAAAATAAAAATTCCCCCCAAATTATTCCAAAAGATAAAGGTATAGCACCCCTGCTTTTCAAAAACTCAGGTCTTGGATAATTCAGACTGGAATGTAAGTTAGACAGCAGAGTTTTCCAGCTATTACTAATTATACAATCATGCAATTACCTCAAAATGAAATTGAGGCAATGAA
Organism: Falcunculus frontatus; assembly: GCA_013398115.1. Lineage (NCBI taxonomy): Eukaryota > Metazoa > Chordata > Aves > Passeriformes > Falcunculus > Falcunculus frontatus. The sequence goes on along the minus strand of VZRV01005918.1, from coordinate 15,486 downwards.
ACTATGTGCAGTATCAGAATTTTTTCAATAATGACATAATAAACCCACTTAGTGGCAAATCCTGTATGAGATCAGTATGGCAGCGTGAAGAGTAATGACAAAAAGAGAAACCACGACTGAGATTTGAAAGGTGCCTTAAACTACTTGTAGACTGCATGAGCAGCCATCTCCAACACACATCTTCAGCTCCTTTTCCTCTTGTAAAACATTAACAATTTTTGACCAAAATGGCTTCTGCTGGAGCTTAAAATTGGGTGCAAGGTAAGCAGGCAATGCCAATCCATCCCAGCTACAACCAGTTCCCTTTAGCACTTCAATGCCAAACACAAACTAGAAGCAGACTGTCTGAAGTCAGTAAATTTCACACAAACCCATGCTTTCCTATTACAGAAAGTGCGTAATTTTTGCCAAGTGATAAAAACAAGTGCCTTGTACAAGCTCTTACCAACAATCCACATATGACAGACTTTGGTTAAAAAAAAATTTCCCCTCTAATACTCATTTCGTCTTCCATCTAAATTCTCATAGTACAAGTACTCTCCAATTTCAATACTAACTTTTTGTTCTCCCACACCCAAAATAATTTCCAATTTGATTTTGTGACATCTGTTATCTACTGTACAAACTCTCTACTAGCACTTCCACTTTCTACCTTTAAACTTTACTGACTGGCATTAATCTCCTTGAGATTGAGCAAGCTACAGCTGGGTGGCCACTCTGCGTTAGAATCACAGAATGGTCTGGGATGGAAGAGATCTTAAAGATCATCTACTTCCAATCCCCGTGCCATGCACCCTTCACTAGATTGCTCAGCTCCATGGCCTTGAACACTTCCACAGATGGGGCACCCACAACTTTTCTGGGCAACCTGTTCCAGTGACTCGCCCACTCTCACAGTAAGTAATTCTTTCCTAATATCTGATCTAAACCAACCCTCTTTCAGTTTGAAGCCATTCCCCCTTGTTCTGTCACTACAAGCCCTTGTAAAAAGTCCCTCTCCCTCTTTCTTGTAGGCTTCAAGGTACTGGATGGCCACAAGTAGGTCACCCCAAAGCCTTTTTTCCAGGCTGAACAAACACAAATCTCTCAGCTTCTCTCACAGGAGAGGTACTCCATTTCTCTAACCGTCTTAGTGGTCCTGGTCTGCCCTTTCTCCAACAGGTCCATGTCCTTCCTGTGCTGGCACCTTAGAGCTGGATGCAGACTTCCAGGTGCGGTCTCTCACCAGAGTAGGGCAGAGGGACAGAATTCCGTCCCTTGCTCTGCTGCCCACGCTGCTTTTGGTGCAGCCCAGGACATGTTTGGCTTTCTGGGCTATGAGTGCCCTGGCCAGGTCATGTTCAGCCTCTCTCTCATCCACCAGCACCTCCAAGTCCTCCTCCACAGGGCTGCTCTCATCCCTTCATCCCCCAGCCTGTGTTGATATTAGGGGTTGCCCTGACCCAGGTGCATCACCAGCACTTGGTCTTGTTGAACCTCACCAGACTCTCATGAGCCACTTCTCAAACTTGACCACCTGGGCTCCCTCTAGAATCAAAATGAGCATTTCCAGAGACCAATTCATTGTACTCCAGGGTGGGCACCAAGGATGAGTGGGATGGATTATTCTCATAATGCACATGCTCACTCTGCACTCTCTATGGGGAGACCCTAAATGACTAGGACAGAGTACACTTTTAATATTCAGATGATTAAAGTTAAGTGTCTACCCATAATTCTCTCACATCCCTGTTTTATTTTGTTATGCATGGCTACGTGTACCTTTTGTGAATCCATCATGATATACCGGAGCAAGCCATAAAAAGGGTGAAGAAAGTCTGTTGTATCCCTTTGACATCGCCCACTCCTTCAGTGAGTTTAAGAATCCAATACTCTTAAACCGTCCTGCTGTATCTAGTGCCCAGGAAGAGAATATAGATAAAAACAGCAGCCAGAATTTCAGTGACTGGAAAGAGCATGATGTCAGGGAACGGTGTACGACCCAAATGGCAAAAATCATGTTGCTACAAGTCTCTATTTAAGTACCCACCATTTTAAATCTAAGCTTTTTCATATCATTCCTCTTGACTGCTGAATTTTTGATTACTGCTTGTTTCCTAATCTCTCTTTTCTAAAGCCTATTGTTACTACATGAAGTTTGGGAACCATCCCTTTCCCAAAAATGTCAGACTAAAAGACTGTGTCTCTTGACTATTAGAATTCCTTAAACAAGCTATTGCAATTTATTTCAGGCTACGGAGAGAGCGATCGCTCTTTTTTGTACTCCAGGAACAGCTACTTCATTCATTGCATCTCTAAGTTTTGTCTTTAAACCTTGTCTACTTGTCTTTAAACTTTGTCCGCTATGAACAGTGGTTAAATTGTCCTTTATCACTACTTTAGTGAACTTAGTTGACTTTACAGCTTCTTCCAGAATTATAGGCTCAATATCCCTTTGCTGATGCAGGACAGCAAAAGATTATTTGCTTTTCATTACTTAAATTTTGCTTCTTCAGAATAGCCTTGTTCACTCTCAACTTTGGGTTACTGAAAACCAAGCAGTCTTTGAACTGTATTTTCTCACAGACATCACAATATCCTATTGATTTGGGCTATTCCAATACACTTTAAATGTCTTCTAGGAAAACTCCCTCATCAGTGTCATTCACCTGTCTGCCATTTATCTATATCCACAAGTACCTTTCATTTATAGTCAAATGGATCACCTGACTCTTCTGTGCAAATCCTAACTATTCTTGTTCTTGTACTGCCGTGATCCTCAGTTTTAGCCTCATTTCTGTTTGTATTTTTTCACTTCTGCATAAATATTTGCTTCTGAAATAACTGTCATCTCTAAAAGATGTTCTAATCCGACCAAATAAAATTTAGAAGTAATAAAACCTTCTTGAGTTCTTAAGAATAGAGACAACATGAATAATAAGTAACAGAGAATTAAGAAATGCCAGGTAACACTTTTTTGTTTTAAATGATGCTACAAACATAAAAGCAGTATGATGAGTGGGATTCTATGCAATGAATAGACACAGGTGCTCAGTTTTGGAGAAGCATTAACTTGTCTTGGCCCTTCCCTAAGTTTAATGAGATGTATCATTCTAATTTTCAGACTACAGTCATTGATTCCAACCTGTCTGGATATGGGTATTACTGCTTTGATCAAAACTTGCTGCTCAGCATTTTAAAAAAAGCAGAGATAAACAGTGAGGCAACAAATTGATTAGAGATGTCTGCGAGGAAACCACAAAGATCAGTGGGTAGGCCTATCTCCATTACCAATCTAGAAGGTTATCTAAGGATAAACAACGCACTAATTAAAGTGCAGATGTTGCTTAATCTCTATGTCATAAAGTTCACAAAGTATGCTGATAGATAAAGTCAGCAAAACAAGATTCACTATATAATCTACTTCCTAGCAGAGAAAAGTAATACAGGTCATTGACTTTCACTGTCCCGAAGGAACCTGGAAATCAGTAATAAAGGTTCCAGTGCTGTGTTAGTGAGTAACATTAGACATAAACTTCAATACTGTACAGCAATCAGAAAGTCTCTAACTGTAGCTCTAGAAGCATTTGCATTAGAAGCATTTGCACTTGAAGAAAGGAGATGTACACTGCACTGAAATGACTGTGATGCAACCTGGAGTTCGAGAGACAACACAGAAGCAGACATCAAGCAGACATTTCAGAAAATACATGAGTTAGAGAGGAATTATTTGTGGTGCTAAAAGGGAGCGTAATTAAGAGTGAAACAGGTCAACAGAAATGCTAAATCTACTTCAGTGAAAAACCTAATGAATAAATTATTTTTATCCCCCAGTCTGGTGAACTCAATAGTTGCAGCATCTGAACTCTAAATGGCGAAGTCTCAAACATGCATGCTCGATGGGACACCTCTGCACAGTCTGCCTGTGCTAATGCGTTTTTGTTCATCTTAACATCAGGACCTTATGATTTGAACAACCAAAGCGATTTGAATCAGTGTAGCTCTTTCAATTCACCAGCGGAAACTCAAGCCCTAAATTTCCAACTGGATTCTCGGATTAGCTGGAAGATGTGCATGCAACTCTGCCGTTAGCAGCAAGTGCTAGGCTGCTGACACAGATGAACAGTTAACTATGCATACTGCTTTTCAGAACATAATGTAAGAAGAAGCAGAAACTCTTCCATCAGCTGTAATCCCCTGTTTAAAATACTGTATAAATGATGATGCACTACCTCAAGTCAGGGCACTTAAAAGGTCAGAAATGTATTTTCTAGTGAACACCAGCTGACTATAACTCATTGAAGGTCTGTCATTTATTATGAGACATATTTATATTCTAGACAGCCATGAGAATTTTTCTAGGAAAATTATGTCATCATCAGTGAGGGAAACTGAAAAGCAAAAATTATATAGAATACATAGTACTGTGAATCTTAAGTATTTCATTTGATCTTTAATATGCAAAGTAAAAAAACCCCAATATATTTATATGATGAGGAAAGGGGTAGAAAATCAAAACTCCACACAACAAAGTGGGAATCTTACTGAGACTTACTAAAAGGGATGCAATTTTAACTTGGATATAATGTATCTACCAGAATCCCGCCATATTTCTATTTATATGTTGGATTTTATTATAACTTTATTCAAAATACTGTTGCTAGGTATGTTTTAAATCTGTTGTAAATATAAGACTTTCATACCCTATGTATGTTTTTAGTATCATGGTGGTTTTAAAAAAGTATGATTCTGTATTTCTATGCATTAAACATTTCCAATTTTTTTGTAGAAAAGGAATTCAATTCCTTGTCACAATGAGGGAAAGTTAAATGTGACATTCAATGGCTTCCCTTTTTATTGGAAAAGAGCAGAGTACGCAAGGTCCTCTAAGGTTGTTTCACTTCGGTGGTAGCTGTGTATCCAAACGAGTCCTCCCCCAAACATCTAAGCACAGTCAGTACATTCCCAACTCCTACAGCCAAGTTAAACTGAAAACGGTCTTAGTTCAGTAATGATTGAGGTGGTTTGCTCTAATCAAATTAAACCAGCCAAATGTTCTTTTCAAAGGTAACTGTCTACTCTGCAGCTGTATGCAAAATACCACATCAAATGTGGAAAAAAAAAAGTGATAGAATTCTATCCTTACAGTAGAGCCCTGGCTCCACAGATGAAGAGAAACAAAAGCACCAGTGCAGCAAGGAATTACGATCACAGAAAGCTCCTAGAAATATGCTAACTTAAGAAACAGTGAACAAAGTACTGAAATTTCCAGTTTATAATTAATTGATTTCAGGGAGAAGGGAGTTCTCTGGCACTGTTAAACAGCAATTTATCACACTGACCACACTTCAAATAGATATTAAAAGACTAGCCAAAGTTTCACATAAAAGAGAGAAAAAAACCACACACGCTTTTCCATTCTATTTCACTTCATTTCTCTGTTTCTATCAAAATATGTAACATTCTGTACTGACTAATGTTTCAGAAGTCCAAACTCAAGAGGTTTCACCCAAACTCAGTATGATTCATCTACACTAGAACTGAGTTTTCAATCATAAAATATGGGAAATTCCTGTAAAGATGAATTCATGTCTGAGTTAGTTTTTTATTTTCTTTCATTAAGAGATCAGTCACCTGTTAATGATAATCCAGAGTAATAAGCAGTCGGTGTTGGTATGAACCCTGTTAAAACAGCACAGAACTTCTTGTTAAGTTTGTAATTGTTTGCTAGGTATGCCATGGGAAATCCACCCTAGGACAACTCTACCAATACCAGCAAATTGGCACACCCTGTATTTAGGTATATGAAATGTTTACCTCGTCCTAAAATTATGCGAGATACTTCAGAGAACAGAAACCCATCTTCTTCTAAAACCGTAAAAAGATATCTAAAGCATTATATGAAAGAGTTTCTTACTACTCACATAAAACATTTTTATTCTGCCTAAAGAAAACACAACTGTGGTGTTAGAAATTTAAAGTCTGATTTTAAAGGGACTATTTAGCAGACTATTTCCTTTTTTTTTCTAAGGATGGAACAATTTTTCAAAGATGAAGGGTGAATAAATAAATAGGAAAATCAATACAATAATTTGGATGCAATGAGGTATTCTGAAAAGAGTTCGGAAATCAACAGTCACATTTCCACTCTCTGATGATCATCTCATCAAAAGCTTCTCAAATGGCAGTTTCCCAAATGGAAAATGTCAAAGTACACGATGGAAAAAACCACCCCTTGGAAAATTCTGAAGTAGTTTATTTATTAAATACAAATGCTTTAGAGTTTAAAGGTATACCTGTTAAATAATTATGCATGCATAATTAGAAGTATTTTTCAGAATATAAGAAGATATGAGGAACAGGTTTAAGTGGAGAAATCTTCTCTCTTTTAAAAGAAAAAACATAGCTTAGTTATATATGTATATGGGCACACTTATCTTTTAAAAATGTGTTAGATCATTAAGAATCAACTTGTTCAGCAATACCAGAAAACAACTAGACTTCATACCAAGAAAACAAACTCCTCTGTATACAGAAAAGTTTTGGAATGAACTGCAACCTCTATTTTATTTACTGTTACGAAACTTTATAAAAAAATTTTAAAACTTCAGAACTAAATTCCATCACCCAAGAATTATTACAATGACAATAATCACTCTTGATGTCAAATTCATGTTACCATTCTGTCAGGATAGTTATATTATTCATTCTGGATGATTCATTTTAACTTTTAATAGAAATATTCTCTAGAAATAAGGCTTTAATTTAATACATGAATAAGAATCAGTATCTGTGATTCATATTCTAATGTATATTCTCCCCAAACTCTATCCAGAAAGATGTTTTAAAATTCAGTGCATTCTTAGTATCATAGCTATTTCTATTTGATAATGCACTTAGACCTGTGCTAAGCTTCAAACAATGTCTTAAATCCCACCAAGCACACCTGAATGACTTAGTGCTTTGCTAAGTCAGACTCCAGGTCCAGCCTGTTCTCTTTTAAACCCTGGGAAAGCAAGCACTTTTCCTCTCCCTGCTCTGTTCCACACTTCAGCTGGAAGTGAGTACTATGAAGCAAACTGCAAAGTCCCAATGAATCTACCCTGGCCCCTGTCTGTAAGTGTGGACAATCAAGGCTCAGTTTTGAACCCCGTACCTGACTCCTTGCCCTTGCCTGGAAGTCACAGCCTGCCATCAGCAATGGTTGTGGTGAAGAAGTTGGTTTTCCATTCCGGGCAAGACCCAGCAAGACTGAATCTCTCCAAGAACAGCACAGACCTAACTATCCAGATTCAAACAAGGAAGGGAGCACTGGACATAATCTAAAATGACTAACATTAACTCATACAAAAACTGGAAACATGTTTTTTGTAAAAAAATTAGATTTTGAATGAGATAAAATACTTTTAAAAAATGCTCTTGTACTCAATGCAGAAACTGAATTTCCTAAGGCTCAGAAATTCACACACTCCACACTCAACCCTTCCTTCCTGAGATGCTCTTATCTTGTCCTGTTTCTGCCAGATCATGTGTTAAAACTAAATCATCACATCCATAACTAACAAACAATTCATTTGGTTGCCATGAATATCCTTGTTTTCCCTGTACATGCTCATTCTGTGCACTGTAAGGTTGCAAGCAGATGACAACAGGCCAGCATTCATGTCAACTCTCTGCCCAATGTCCTCTGTCAACTTCATGCATTTCTCCAAGTCCTATGTACCCTACTCAGTGGCAACCACATCATTCCCCTTTGCCCTCCAGCCATCAGAGAAGCCACTTTTCCAGGCAGCCAGCCCCTTCCTCCCAAGACCTCTGTAGTGTCCCTTGCAGTGGCCAGACAGTGCAGGAACAATCTCCCTTCCCCTCTGACCAAAACTGCTCTCCAGCCTGGAAATGCCTTTCTCCCACCAAGGCACTTCCCGTCTTCACATCTGCCTTGAAGACCATCCTGTTTGTGTGAGACTAAAACTGACTCTGAAGCTCATTCAGTTTTTCCTTCCCATTACTCATTCACCATTTCTACCTCAGCTGAGATTCATCATTCAACTTGCCACACAAATACTTGGCAAGTTTCGAGTCCAGTTTCTTCTGCTCCACTCCATCCCTCTATCTTATTTTACTCCTTCTGTGTGCAAGACCATCTCTCTAACTAGCAATGCAAAGATCACCATTTCTTTGTCTCTAGGGGCTTGCCAGATGCCATATTGAGTGATGCTACACAAAAATAAATTGTATCGCACAATACAGCACACTGCTGATGTGGAAGAATGACCTCACAGACTAGAAGTTTAACATTAGCTTGGCAGAAAAAAGAAGGAAGGAAGCAGAATTCACTAGAGACAAACACCCCCTAAAATAGAAATGTTTCACTTGACAGGATGTAACATCTCAATGATTTTGAGAAGATCATCCTTTCAACTTATTAACAGTACAGTAATAAAGCCAGAAGCCAACATGAGCACCACCGAAAACTAGAAAGAGAAATAAAATTAGCTACTGCCTTTCGAAATTTTTTCCCTCTGTATGCTTCTCCATCATTTTAGCCTAACAAACAGAAAAAAGCAAAACAAATACATGGTCAAACTGTTTCGCAAAAGGTTACCTATGTATTGATGATATGCTACTGGTATGTTCTGAATGCTCTATCACGTTAGACAGGGAACTTTAAGACACTTATAAAAAGACCTTTTAAGTACAAGGAAATTTTAAGCCCCAAGCCATTTATACACTTCTGGGAGCTTTGAGCAAGGTCAAGTTAAGTGCTGGTCTTTATGTCGGCATACGCAGGGATGGGGGAGTGACGTGTGTGCCAGCCTCCCTCCCCCACACTCAGGTGGCCTTGCCAAGGCCATCAGTTGATGGGCTCCATCAAGCACTCAAGTGCAAACCAAGAGATAACAGCATGGACCACTGAACTGCAAAAGCAGGGAAAAGGCAGCGTGACATGACTGCTGTACCACAGAGAGCAGTTTACAGTGCCATTAAGAGTTCAATGGATATAAAATAACATAAAAACTTGAACATGGCGTAACTGTGCAAACAGTCATAATTACTGTGTTCCCCCCACGGACTCGTACACAAAAAAGAATGAGGAATAGGGTCAGACTTCCAGCTAGGTGGATAGTTCTGCTGAACCTAAGTCAATTAGCTGGGGCACATATTCTGCAAACTAACAGGAAGGAGAGAATTAAGATATTTAATTCTTACATGGTTATGATCACTTTGAAAGGCAAGATCTCTGACACTTACCTTTGAAATAACAACCCAGACTAGATTATATTTTAATAGGTCATATTCAATGTAATTTCAGATACTTTAAAACTGAATAGTTACTAAACCATGAAAATACTAAAAAAGTTCTATTTATAAAACTAAAGTTATGAAATAGGAAGCAAAAATATATAGCTTTGCATTCTTGTTCAATTTGCTTAAGCTTTAATGCTACTAAAACTGTTAAATATAAATATGGTAGAAAATAAGCATGGCAAGAACTACAGTAGTCTGTCTTGCATACCACCTTCCCAGAGCGCAAATTCACAGTCTGATGATGATTAAGATATGGGGAAAATTATTCATCTGACTACCAGCAGGAGAGAGATAAAATGAATGCAAGATACAGCTGAATTTAGCATTATAATCACAAGAAGAATTTTTACAGATACTTTGCAGCAGAGTTTTACACACAGGAATTTCCTGAATCTAATATGTCGTTTATTCCTGGCAAAGTCTGTTCTTTATCTACACATATTTCATTTTTCCCAACGAGAAGAACACTAAGTATGTAAGTGCTATATACGTGCTGGATCAACTTTTGCCAGATTTATCTACTGTATATATTAAAGTTTTATTAAAGCATGACATCTTATTATCTGAAAGGTGAGCTAGAGGAGCACCTTGATCATCCTACCAGCTACAAGGGACTTTTCCAAGCCCATGACGCACCTAATTTTAGAGGGATTTACAGTAAGCTTTACTCTTGAAGATTCTATTTTTAACTTTGTTTTGTGAAAATAAATAGAATAGCGTAAGGTGTCCTGGCAGAGAGGAGCTCTACACAAAGGGCAAATGTGAACAGGAAAGGATTTTAAGCACATGGCAATTATCTTAACTGCCTTTTCCCCATGCCTTTTTATACACCATTCTTAACAGTTTTAAAAAATTTTAGGTCAGTCCTCCAGACCTTATTTCCATCACAGTACAGAGATTTTCATTACCATCACTGTTCTGATGAAGATTATATTTCTCTTTGATTCTTTTCTTGCACCCTGTGTTGCTTTATTCTGCAGTGAAGTCTTATCTGATTTCATTATCCGTCTTTGTAAAAGCAACTGTGCTGTGAAAAATGCATCTCTTCATTGTACAAATACGGAAATTATAGACTTGGAACAAAGGAACACAAAACAAAGCTCTCATAATTAGCAAGCAGTAGCATGGAAAAATATGATAAATATTATGTTTAAAATTATTCTGTGCTATTTAGACCTCTCTCCCTTATGGAGAAAATTCTCTTCCAAACCTAGTGCCAAGCACTGGAAACCAGTTTTGGCTCTAACTATTTCTCAGTGGAAGTGAATCTACAACTGTTAAGACAAACCTGGACTGGAGTAGCAATGCTGGTCCTGAATCCTGGTTCTATGACCAGCAAAGCTCTACCTCTGCCTAAAAAGTACTGGGTCTTTCCTTACCAAACTGTTCTTCACATTTAACGCCACTTCATGGCAGCAAGAGAAGCCCGGGGCTGCTGAGCTCCTTACTGTACTCTATGGAGAAACTCAGAGTTACCATTTAAACCGAAAATGACATTCAGCCTAAGTTCATGTGGCCTGTGATCTCTGCTGTCAGCTGATGCCAGAGTACCACAGAGGAGTACAGAGCCTGTGCAGCTCATCTGTACAAAGTCTGTCTAAATTCTGACTCATAGAATGGCTGCTGGTTTGCATTGAGCAACTCATGGATCGCACATGCCAGTACAGGTACAACACAGTATTTGCAGTTCCAACCTAGTTCTCTCAGGCTAGTTGCCTGTAATATTCAGAAAAAAACTAGATGTCCCCTCAAAATCAAAAATATTTGGTTTTAAATATTTGAGCTGTTATCCCATTGCTGTGAAAACAATGTACATTTTAATCCAGTATGCAGACAATGCATTTGGCAGTGTTTTTAGTTATTAGCCTGGCCATGATAGCAGTTTCCAGAATGCATGCCCAAACAATTAAAATTTTTTGAGCATAATATGTTCAATAAATAAGTACAGTTGGATCAGCTGCTTAAAATTGCAGAACTTCTTTTATAGTATTTCCTTTTCTGAGTATATTTACATAATACAAAAATAGATGTTTAATTTCAATAAGCTGCAAACTCTTCTACCATAATTTGTAACAGAACTGGGCCATTTAAATGTTTTCAAATAATTTTTCCATTTTAAGGATATGATCCCGGTCACTCCAGAGGGCTCCTTATCTGCTCTACAGATTAAAAGCATGGACAAAAGACATGAGTTTTTGAATAGCATTCCTCACATTTTAGAAGAGGTAACATTTGAAATTGCTTATCTTATGACTTTTTGTGGGAAAAGGTGTGCAACCAATGTCCCAGGCACCCTGATACATTACCAACCAGCCCCTTGTGTCTGAAAGGCTGCTTAGGGCAAAAGGTACACGCTTCAGAACACCACTGTGAGGACCTGGAACACAATTTCACAGATTCTTATATTGAAATTACATTCTCATATTACTGGTTGGAACACCATTGCTTTGCTGAGAATTAGTTTTCATTCAAGCTTATAAAAATATCTGAGGCTCCAATGTATTTATGCAATGCTCTGTTGACATTCAACTGCACTTAAATCAAGCAAAAGAAGCCTGCAGTTGCATAGTCATTTCATCAAAAAACTCTTTGGGAAACAAGAACTTCATTTTCATGATTTAGCTGCATTCAAGATTAGAAAGCTCTCAGAAAGATCTTTTACACCATATGGAAAGGTGTCAATGGTAGAAAAATTCTCAAGTATTGTTACGTTGAATTATTCCCAAACAAGGTTTAGCTTTCAAATATATAAATGCCTAAACCTAGACAACTAAATCCTCATTTTCTCTCGTAAATTAACGGGCTAAATTTCCAAGATTTTGACAACTCCCAATTATCCCTCTACTGCCAAGGAAGAACTTCATGTGTGCTCCTCTAAACCAAGCCACTTGATTCAGTGATCAAACATATGATGTTCACACAAAGACATCCCCACTTTTGAAGGATACTGACTAAGCCTCTGGCATTACTAGGTGCCAGCCAAAGTAATGGTTATTAACCAAATTGTGGATTTCCTTGATGAGCAATGGGAGTGTGAGCTGCAGCCTGGATGTGTCCCATTGCTCACTAAAGTGAGATCAATGACATGCACTCCACGATCAGCATTTCAGAATACATACACTTTGCCTATTCAGTTTTGACACAAAGGAGACTGTTACATTACGCTGCCTTGGAATGAACAAAAATTAAATCATCTCTAGCGACTGACTTCTGTAATTAAAGTATTATTCTCTGTATCTTTCCTCTTGCACATAACAATCTCATCCTCTCATCTCAGACCCTCCAAAAAAGGATGATTACACATGCAAGGCATTTTGAAATTCACCTGTAAGTTCACAGTATCTATTTCTCTGGGACTGAAAGAGACTCAGTGTTAGTGAAGTACAAAATGTTTTCCTTCTGTGGTGTGTAATATGTGTATAAGTAATGCAAAGAACGGGAAATACTCTTGCTAATACAGCACCACCAGCAAAATGCTGACCAGTTTCAATCTGGGTATCTGCAAAGTCAAACTTACTTCTTGAAGTTCATCATTTTAATAAAAGACACTCACAGGCTGTTGAAGGTTTCTAGCTACAGAAAAATGTAAGAGGTTACAGTAGGACTAGCCTTATCATTGAGAGCACAGGCAATTTAACAGAAGTTTATGCTGTTGACACAAGAGAAAGGACATCCTGAGGCCACTGCCACCATTTTGTGAGCAAGGTCTGACACCTGTGCTTTTGCCCTCTCGGTAGCACAATCAGCAGCTTGTGGTGAAAATTAGTATCAAACAGTACTCAACCATAAGGCTGCCTGAAAAGCTTGAAGTCTTAAGCTGTTACTTCTCTTTAACATGATAATCTATAGCTCTCTAGAAAAGCATCTAAAAAGCTAGAATGCACATTCCACTACTGCTCTCATTCTTGCCATTTCTATAATGAACAGAGCTGCTAAAAATCAGCTGCAGCTGGCAGTACTAATAGCTCAGACAAAACCAGGGAGAGGTTGGGGTTTTTTTCATCTTCTCTCATGCCTGAGGAAATAGTATATATATGGCTCCTTGCCCATCCATTCCAACACTTAAATCACACACCTATGCCTCTGGAGATGGGTGTTTGTGTGTGTGGGAGGCAATGCACAGGGATGAGGTGAGGTCTGGCAGGCAGCACCATGGCCTGCTGAAACCTCAAACCACACTTCATGTACACAGTTTAGTGCTCACTTCAGCCACAAACCCAAACTAGCGTCCATTCCATTTATGCCCCCAAACCCTTGCTCGCCCAACTCATGTACTAAACCCAGGACCCCAAAGACCAGGACACTGGTCCCACCTCCTCACCTGACCACGTTGGGGTGTTCAAATGTCTCCAGGTGCCTCAAAACTGCCACCTCTCGGATAGTGGACAGTGGCATCCCCTCCTCGCTGGTCTGTACCCGTACCCGTTTCAGCGCAACAAAGCGACCTCCATTCTTCAAGTCTCGGGCTTTGAACACCTTCCCGTAGGCTCCTTCCCCAATCTCAGCCACACATTCATACTGCTGGTCAGCCAGGTTTGTGCTGTCCTTATCCATGCTGGCACCAGTCCTCTTCCTCCTCTCCAAGTGCCTCAAGGGGGCTCTCAGTCTTGCTTAACACTCTGAAAACCAGTACTTTGCTTGGGTGCAGACGGGCCACGCACAGAGAGGCTCCTGCCCTCCTGTTCTTGGTCCTGCTCTGTACTGGCCACAATGTGCCTCCTCTTTCGGCCACCAGGAATTATCATACAGTCTTTGGAAGCATTGCCTGTGTAAAGCCAAACAAATCTGGAGGACAAACCAAGCATGAAAAATAAGTTCAGTTTAGTTTGCTTCATTATTTTCCATTGTTCAAAACCTGCTAAAATTAAGCTAATACAGTAGATAGCTACATGCAAAGCAAAATCGTGGTGGAAAGGAAGATGTGAACCACAAGGGTGACATATGTATCAATGTCCCCTGCGTGGCTGATACACTACAAAGTTATCATGGTCTGCGCAGAAGGCCAGGTACACGGCTACAGAGCAACAGCATGCTGAGGGGCTTTACTGAGGAACGGGCTAAAGATGATGACCCCATGAGATACAGGTGATGGGGATGGCAGAGCTAACCACGCATGTATGAGAGGAAGTGTACGTCCAAGAACTTATGTCAGGATTTCGGGACTCAAAGTTTTGAGTCATTGAACACGGTGGAGTCTTGGATATATTTTATGCTATATTATTGTCACTTGCTTGTAAATAATAGCATTTGGAGGTTTCTGCCTTGGTCTGCTCTTTCCTGTGCTAAGCCCTTCATGAACACACCATGAGCACATAGCAAGAAACAAAGCGCCTGTGGAGAGGCGAAATACATACGTTTTTAAATGACAATAATATGTTATGAAGCACTGTGTGCTGAGATAGATTCAGAAATATGCACTTTAGCAAATTTATTAACAAGCAAGAGTTTTGGCTGTGGATATTGCTACACGTGTCACTGGCAGCTCTTTGCAAAGCAGCATGGTAAAAGATGTCTTCAGGAACAGCATGCTCTGCTGCTGAGTGCATGAGGCTGGAAAGCAGAAGCACTTCCTTCTGCATCCAGTTTCATGCACGTTCTGCAGGACTGGGCAAATCCTCTCTGCACACAAAGCTTCACATCAATTCCTCCCTTCCTCCTGACGCTTTTTAATACAGCGATACTGTGACCTCCAGGACTGTAGCCCTTTCCTACACCGCATTTTTACCGTGCCAGGATGAAAGAGTCCCAGAGAGCTCAGTCGGGGATCCCTCAAGTGGAATTCGCGTACAAAACGCCAGTGCTATTCCGTACACTTACGCTGATCTTACACCTCAGCTGCAGATGAAAAGCGCAATCTGAAGGAAACCTGTGCCCACTGCTCATCCCTTCTCCCTGGCTGCAGCCAGAGGCGGCTCCCTGCCTCGCCAGCTTCAGTTCCCAGCACAGCTGCCACCGCACCGCACCGCCCCATCCATTGGGCAGCCCTACGCCCCCAGCCTGCAGCATCACCGGGCGACACCGAGCGCGGACCGCCGCGGGGGGACCGATGCCCGTCCCGAGCACGGTGTGGGGGGGATCCCCGGCCCGCCCCGAGCCCGGCGGTGCGGAGGGTCCCCTGCCCGAGCCCGGCGGTGCGGGGGTCCCCTGCCCACCCTGAGCCTCCGGCGCGGCCGCCCGCGCCCCCTCCCGCCCCTCGCC
>VZRV01005916.1:1184436-1194908 GCA_013398115.1 Falcunculus frontatus | reverse complement strand
AGGAAAGAAGAGGAAGGTGCTGGTGTGTGGTGGAGTGGGGTATAGGGTTGCCTACGGCCATACCACCCTTAGAACGCCCGATCTCGTCTTGTCTTGGAAGCTAAGTAGCATCGGGCCCAGTTAGTACTTGGATGGGAGACCGCCTGGGAATACCGGGTGCTGTAGGCTTCTTTTTTCTCCCCTCTACTGTCGTTTTTTTAAATTTCACTCTCCATTTTTTTTTTTGGTGTTTTTTAAATTTCTATCATTATATTTTAATATTTGTTTCAATAACAAGGTTTTTGTTTCGTTTTTTTGTAATTTTTTTAATCTAGGTTTTTTTTATTTTTTCTTTCATATTGTTCATTCTCGTTTTCACTTCTTATTTTCTCTTTTTACTTTCACTCCATTGTACCTTCCTGTTTCCCATGTATGGCAGTTTGGGATGGTCTTTTGACGGTCAGTGGTTTATTTTGTTACGTGTTTTGTGCTGCCGTGATTTCTTTGTGCATCTTGATTTACATCTGGCTTAGAGGCTGTTTCTTCATGGCTTGGGATGTTGCATCTTCTTCTATGTCTGTGCACTAGGCGAGGAGCCCATGTGTATCTGCGAGCGGCCGTGCCATGCTCTGGAATACCCACTGCAAGATCCCATCCCATGCGCTCTGTGGGACAGCCCCATGTGTTCATTTTCTATCCCATCCCACATCCTGCCCCTCTGGGGTCTCCAGGCACACTGTACCTGACACACAGCCCCATGTCACCCTGTGGGTCACACCAGAGACATGGTCCCCCTTGGATGGAGTCTGCCTGTTGGTGTCACACAGAATCTTACCTCACCCAGCAGCGCATCAAGCTCGTCCCGGCTCAGCACAGGGTCACTGTCGAGGGCTCCATCCTCTGCCTGTGCATGGAGAGATGTCCTGCCAGCTCCCTGCTGCCCTCAGCCTGCTCTCCTTTTGGTCAGGGCCGCTACCCGTGTTCAGTCCCTCACTTGGTGCAGTCCCAGCTCATGCTCCCCCAGTACAGCTTCACTAACTTGCCTCCATGTGATGTCAGCCCATCCTTCACCCTGCCTGACCCACCTTCACCTTCCTGCTCTCCATAGCCCCTGCTCCACCTCTCCCACCCCGTGCGTGACACTGCTGGTGCTGACCTTGGCTGCTGGAAGCAGTTGGTCTCCAGCTGCTGCGGTGGTGCCCAGGCTGCCTGTGTCCAGGGTGCCCATGCAGGATGTGCACAGCAGCAGCCCCCTACACCATCAGGGGTGACACAGACCATCAGGGCAGAACCCTCCGGGGAGGAACTAAGGCTGGGATGTGGGGTGTGATGGGGGACTCACCTGGGGTCCCCACTAGGAGCAGGACAGTGTTGGGGAGTGGGGATCTGGGTGCAGCAGTGGCTGCAGACACTCCCCTCAGCTCCGCCCGGCTGGGTGTCCCGCGCCGCCTCCCCTAGAATCTCGGAGGGTCTCTCCACAGCCAAGTCTGCCTCCAGCAGCCGGCCTGGCTCAGCCACGCTCTCCACACAGGAGGTGCATCGCCATGTCCCACTGCACAGTGGGAGCAGAGCAGTGAGGGACGGAGGGGGGCACTGGTATCCCTGTGTGCCCTGGGACTCACCTGGGGACGTGGGGCAGTGGGGGCACCAGGCAGGCAAGGTGGAAGGCCCTGGGGCAGCCGTCACAGCAGATGAGCTCACCCCCATCACCGCATGCTGCACACTCATCCTCGTTCTCCTGTCCCAGGGGAGTGGGCAGGGGATCACTGCCACCCCCACAGGCTGAAGCCATGTCTGTGGCAGGGTCTGTCATTCCCCTTGCCCTCTCCCCCTGCATCACCCACCCTGCACCAAACATATCAATCCTTTCAGGATGGTAAAATTGCCTGTCTCTTGAGGGTGAACCCCCAGTAGCTGAGCCCTGGGTTTCCTGTTCTAGGCCAGGTCAAATGGACATGCCAGGGACACTCCAACAGTTCCTTCTGGGGGTGCACCAGGTGTCACATCCAGGGCTCACCTGGTGGGGCACAGGGTCCTGGGTATACACAGTGGCTGCTGGCAGCTGGCCCTGGGGGTGCAACTGGGGTTCCCTGTTCTGTTGGTGAGACAAGAAGGGGTTTGGAGAGGCACTGCTGGCACTGGGGGACACCCCCACGGCATGGCCATGATGCCATGCAGGAACAACCCCCTGCCACAGCCTTGGCAGCTGCACAAGATGGAGGTGAAAACATATGAAGGGGTTGTCTCTACACTTTGGGATGCCTTGGGCTGGGCAGGGGGCTTCAGGCTGCGGCTTCTGCTCTTAGCCTCTGGCTCCTCGGAGGCAGCTGGGGTATATGGCTCATCCCCAGCTCTGCTGCCCATCTTGGAGCTGCCTGCAAGAGAGGCCAGAGGCAGCTCCAGCTCCCCTTCCAAACGTCCACCTGCCTGAGGGTGGCTCCTGAATTTGGGGACTAAACTGGGCAGGAGGTGGCTGGGCTGGGCTGTACTTACTCGGATCCAGCACGTGTTTAATGAGGATGCCCTCAATGGCCCCACGGCTGACAGGCACCTCACTGCCTGCCACAGCCACTGCTCTCTGCACCGAGGCAGCCACCGCCTGGAGGGCTGCGGGCAGGGGAGCGGCTCAGTGGGGTGGGGAGCCCCCTGCCCACAGCTGTGGGCAAGCAGGGCGTACAGGCAGAAGCTGTGCTGGGGATTTCGGCACTCACCGCTGGCACGAGAGGTGCGGGGGGTATCTGTGCCCTCCGGCTTCTTCACAGTCTTTGCCTTCACCAGGGGCCCTGCAGCATTGTGAGGATGGGCGTCAGGGGGCACAGCACCCCACGGCACCTCGGGGGCAGCACCCCGCCCCATCTCCATCCTGCTCTGGGTCTCCATACCGGGACTGGCGCTGTGCCGTGCAGAGGGCTGTGCCGCTCGGGCCTTGTCCCGCTCCTCGGGAGCTTTCCTCTTGCCTTGGGGTCTGTGTGGGGCCGGTGCTGTGGGGCTCGGGGAGAGACGCCTTCCACGGCGCTGCCGCCCCAGCTCCACCTCTGCAAGAGGAACAGGGACTGGGACAGGCACCAGCACCGTGGGTGTCATCCCTGCCCACTGTCAGCCCCCGGCAATGCCAGTCCCACCTGACCCCTACTACCTCTGGGGAAGGCGCCGCGGAGAGGCCGGAGCCGGGAGTACCGCTCCAGATTGTAGTCCTTGAAGAGGACGGCCCAGAAGTCGCGGACGGCGGCAGCGTCGCGGCCCAGCAGCCAGGTGAGCAGTGCGTGGAAAGCGCGGTGGGAGCCCTCCCGCTCCGTCCTGCTCAGCGTCTCCTGCCGGGCACACGACGGCCCACGGGCTGCCCTCCGGCCCTCCGGCCCCAGCCCCCACAGCACGACCGTCCTGTCCTGCTCCGCAGCCTCACCTTGAAGATGTGGTCAGGGACGACATCGTGGTCAGCCAGGCCATGCAGCAGCGGGAAGACGTCGTCCACCGCCATGGCGATCTCGGTGCGGTGCAGCTTCAGCAGGCGCCGCAGGTCCCCGTCGCTGCCCGGCCCCGCCATGCCCGGGGACACTGCCGGAGCCCGCAGCCGCTCGGACGCTCTCCTTTAATACACCTTGGCCGCGGCACCAGAAACCTCATTGGGCGCCCGCAGCCCGACTCATTTCTGTACGAGGCCGTAACCTGAACCCGTCCCTCCCGCGCGGCGGGGCTGGGCTCGTCTCCACGCCACCACCGCACCCCCAGCCCCGGGCTTGAGGTCAGGCACCTCCCCAGCTCCATGCAGCCGCAGCCAGCGCGGGGTTGGCTGTGCCCCTGGTGAAGGACACCCGACCCGCGGGGTACACCCCTGGGTGACCAGGGAGAGGGGGTCAGTGAGCTCTTGGTGAGGGGTTCCCACCTCTCTCATCTCTGCGGTCACCCAAGCGTCTCCCAAAATTTCTGGACTTTCCGCAGGACCTGCTTCTCTCATCCAGAAACTCGGCTGCAGGAGTATGTGGGAAGTAAGGGCCCAACAGCTGGGGATGTGATGGCAACAAAAGACCGTCGGGAGAGGCGGGGTGTGGGTGTCTTTGAGCGTGTCCTCCCCCCACACTCCCCACTTTCCAGCATCTCTCATGGACGATGTGCTTTGCCTCAAGATAGAAACACAGGGTACAGCAGGAGGAACTGTCTGGCTGCTCACATAATGAATGCATTCCAGAGAGGGGAGCCAAGATGTGAGTGATTTTGGAGCACATCAGCCTGCAAAAGGATATAAAATGCTGCTGGAGACTGGGTCAGTTAAGCAAACTGGTCTCCTGAGGTTGCGGACAGCTTCTGTGGGGCAGTAGGAAGCACTGACACACAAAGAAACTCCACAAACTGTGCATTGGGGTACAATTGAAGATGCTGAACAAGCAAACGTCTTGCCAGAGCCATGGCAGTGTCAGGAGTGTGCCCAGGGAATACCTGGGCAGGTGCAGCACACAGCTCTGTCAATACCCACTTCCCAAAACTGGGCATATGGAGCTGCAAAAAGCTTAGAGCCAGGGGGAAGCTGGTTTCTTGAAAGCATCTGGCATAGGAAGGTCTGGGGGCCTGGCTGCTCTGTACCAGGTAGCTGGGAAAGAGAAAGCTCAAAAGCTCCTACCCCAATTCCCAGACGTTTGGATTTCCCCAGGATCCAATTTCTAGCCTTCCTCCCTCTGGAGTTGTGTCTGGGCTGCCCGGCAGGCTTCCGCTGAGGTGCTGTGGCTGTGCACAGCTGTCCCCAGGCCGCGGGGCAAACCCCAACCTGAGCAGGACCAGAGCGTGGTGCAAGAGGGGACTCTGCTGGGCAGCACAAGGGGATACAGGGAGGAACTTTCATTGCTAAGTCTTAAAAGGCCGCAGCAGTATCTGCTGGCTCCAAAGCTGTGCTAGGAGGAAGCATCTGCTGTCAAGAAACTCGGGAAGAATAACAACACCACACCCTTGGTGAGAGCAGGAAATACTCTTGCACATGTCTAGTTTATAAATTAACGTGGTTGCCCATGGAAAGGCTCACCCTGCAGCTCCTTTCAGTATTCAGGGGGATTTTTCCTGTGGAGGCAGTGGGAGCCACAGGATGGAGGTTGGGCAGGTGTTGTACTGGGTTCCTGTGCCCCACACCAGGATTTCTGTGCCCAGCTCTGCCACAGTGGGGATGGCTTCACCATCTGTGCCATGCATCCCCCCAGGGGACAAAACGTGGATGTCAGGTGACACAGGAGGTTCATCTCCCCTCCTTGAGCTCTGCCCAAGCCTGGCCACAGGCGCTGAGCACAAGCACACTCGTGACACAGCCTCATAGGTCAGCTCCACTCTTCCCGGGAACAGTTTTCCTCAGTATCCCACCTGCAATGCCACAATTTGTCACTGTCACCCTGTGTTAAGCTGTCTGGCACCTCTAGGACAAGGCTCTGGCACTTCCCCCTGCCCACCCAGCTCCTCCGTGGGCAGGCACTGCCCAACACTCCACGAGCCATATGCCCACAATGCTGGGCTTGGACTTGTTTTAAATTCCAACTTTGTGACTCTTTCTGTGCTGAGTCACAGACATTGTTTTCCACATCCAGCCCACTCAGTAGTGCCACGATTTGCATTTTAGGGGTTTTTTTTTGTGTTCCTTCCCCTTTCTGAGAGGGGCAGGAGGCAGAGCAGTGGCCACGTGAAGAGGCACGTCCATGCTGGGAAATCAGGCGGGTGTTTCTGTACAACCTCACTCACGGCCAGCCTGGGCAGCTCTAAGGAACTTGTAAGGGCTGCAAAAAGGCAGCTTTTGCCTGGGGCTGGCATGTGCCCTGCCTGGCTGCCAGGGCCCCAGGCTGGGGTGCAGGGCTTTCAGGATGCCCTCTCCTTTCTACTGCCCCTCCTGGAGAAACCAGAAGGACTCAAGGGGTGAAGACTGACAATGTTTCTCCCCAAAGGCCCAGTAAAATCTGTGATTCAGCACGCAGCAAAAGTATTTGTAGCCCCTGGGATGCATGTCAATTCCCTCCTGCAAAAGCCATTGATGCAAACAAAGGAGGAAATGCCCCTTCCAGCATTTCCTCCTTTCCAATTTCCCTTCCTTGCTGAAGTCCCGTGGTGCAAACCATCACTGCGTCTCTCTTGGACACAACTGCCCCTCACTCATCTCAAACATCATCCCCGAACCACAGTCAGGAGAGAACAGGCAGCAGTGGAACAGCCATGCATGGGATCATGCCAGGAAGGCAGGGAGTCCCCACCTTTGTCTCTGATGCCAATCCCACCACGCCTGAGGCACGCTGAGAGCCCACATGAAACACTGCCACCATGTGCAGAGATTTTATTCCCCTCCCCTTAACTTCGGCTGCTCCAGGCTCCAGCATCTTTGAAAAAAAGGGCTCCACGTGGGCCCCTGTGCCAGACTCCCATTTCTGACAGCTTCCCTACTGCTGCCCCATGCGGTCCAGACGGGAGCAGCTCCACCTGCACACATCCCAGCTGCTCCTGCAAGGGCCCGGGAGGGAGAGCTGAAGCAGAGATTTATTTTGCCTTCAGTCTCCTCTTTCCTCCCCCTTTAGAAAGAAGAAACAAAAGCCCAGAGGTATGTTATATTAATTTATTTGGGACACACCAAAAAGGAAAGTCAACAACTGTTAACGTACAAAAGTACAGAATCCTGGGACAAGATTTACTGTCCTGATTAAAAAGGCACCATGGTCCCAAAGAAGAGTAATCAGGATACATGATTTAGAAATTTTCCCCCTGTTGCAGCAGAAACAGAGCCAGGCTTTGGCTCTATCCACAGTCAAACCCAGTTAAAAAAACCCAAAAATGATTTCAATGTGATAAACTCTGCTCAGCCTGTACAGGATGTCATTAAAAGAATCACAGCCTAGAAGCTGGTCGATTTTTTTTTTTGTCTTTTTTTGAAACAGTGAAGGTGACTAATCACTAAGTAGGTAACAAGGAAGACAGCAGACTGCTGACACCTTCGGCTCGACTTTCTGTCAGACACGTCAGTTCAGCTGAGACCAGCAGGCTGAGTGTGGGGCTTCTGAATGAAATGTAATTCCCTGTGGTAGACAGGAAGTCAGATCTGACAACCTTAAATTCCCTGAATCCCTGAAAATCATAAAGCACTATACAGCTGTGTTCCATATCCGAGCCAACCCCGGTGGATTTGCTTTACACACGAGCATTTATACTGTCAGCTATATCTGTAATAAAAAGGGGGGTTACAGCAGTTATTAAAAAACTTCTACCTCGGCGAGGTCCGAGCTTGGCTATATTCCCTGCTGAAACAGAGCTGCTGGTGTAGAGACCCAGTGAGAGGCTCAATCCAGCACCTCAGGGCTGGAAGGCAAATAGTTTAAACGTGACATAAATTTGCACGGGGAGGTCAGTGAAGTATGTCAGAGAGGAGATGGAGGGAGGCTGCGAAGCCTCGGGCAGCGGAGGCTTGAGGGTGCTGCTAGCAAACCTGTAAAACTACAAGTGGTGCAGAGCACGCGGCGGGCACTAAATACTTTGGAGCAACTTACCATGAAGAGCTTGTCAGAGACACAGAGCAAGGACCCCAGCACTAGGGAGCAGGGTCCCTGGGAAGGGACACGCAGCTCCCAGCCAGACTGATCCATGCCAGGCGGCTGAGGCTGGAGCCTGCCTGGGCAGCCTGGCCGGGGCCACCATGTCCCAGGGGACCAGCAGCTGCTCTGCATTTCATTCCTCCTTTGGCATAGGACTTCAAAGCAGTCCAAGGACTGATTCATCCAAAGTAAATGAACTGTCAAAATTATTCGTACATGCATTTATTGTTAAAGGGAGCAAAAGCCAAAGAATGAAAGAGCACGAGTTAACGTCAGTAAATAATGTGCAGGACGGAGAGGAAAGAAACAGGGAAAAGCTGAGATACTGGAGTGGGGAAACCAACATTCACACTGGAAGGTAAATTTTAAAACCAGGCAAGTTTGCGCTCTTTCTACCACAGATCTTCTGTGGACAAATAGAGACTTGGGGGTTTTCCATTTTCAGTGCAGTCTGGCAAGGTTTGGGAATCTCACCAGAGAGATCTCCAGCACTGAGTTTCACTGGAAGGTCAAGTCTCTCATCTTTAAAAACCAGTAAAGCAACTCTAACTAAAAAAGTCACAGATACGTCACTGCTCAGGATGTACGTGGGCAAGAGGGTCATGCTTTGTTCAAACAACCTCCGGGTGGAAAACTACCATCTTCCCTCCGCTGGTCTGCACCACCTCGGGGGTGGAAGAGCAAGCCCAGATCTGGGTGACTGCTGCTGTGAACACCACAGCTACACCTGGGAAGGCTTTTTCTTCCTTATGTCCTAAAAAGGCAGGATACTAGTTTATAAAATTACTCTCATCTTAAAACTAAATAATGCAATTTGCATTTCCCCTATGTTACCCCCCTCCCCCCAAAGATAAAACATTACCACTTCATTTAGGATTCACACCCCAGATCCTAGATTAGGGACTTTGTGATAAAACTCATCCAGTTATGGGAAGGTTTATCCTGATCAAGGAAACGTCAGTAAAATAGAATCTAAAATAGAACATTCAGAATCACCAATGCTTTAACAGCCAAAGCACTCCACTGTTTCCTGCTCTCTGCCCGCTCCTCGAGCAGGAGAGCAGTCCCTTCCCAAAAGCACAGTGTGCCTCTCCGGGGCTGGAGACACACGCTGCAAACCCACTTCCTTCCTGGCAGAAACGCCAGCTCCCACAGGAAGGGGCAGAGCACCTTTCACCCCCAGTGCAGCCAGAGGAGCCAGGGCTCTTCAGCACACGGATTTTCTGTTAGCAACAAGTCCAAGTTATTACCCTGCAGTAAATCCGCGTCCTGATTCATGCTGTTAGGCCACCACTGGCTCAGAAATGTTGAGAGACTTCCAAACCCCACAGATGCAGACAGGACCTTGGAAGAAGAGGCTTATATGCTACGTAACCTTGGATCATCCGCTGCATTTGAGCCTTGGCATCGCTGGCCGCTGACAGCTCATCCTTCCAAATCCATGTGGTTTAGTCCTTGCTGCCGATGTCATCATCCCAGCCCTCTTCCCTGGAGGCAGCATGTTCCTGAGCTCTGGCTTGAGGATCTGCAACAATCACTTCCATTGGATGGTGGGATTTCAAACTTGCCTAACGTGTGCATTGCCACCTTGTACTCCAGCAGCTCTGCCCGCTCACCGCGGCGGGCGCTAGCAGTTTTTCACCTTTTCCACAGTCTCGTAGAAGCCAGGCCTGACCCTGCGGATGCTCATCCGTATGTGCTCGCCCTCCAGGGGCAGGTCGGTGCCGCCGGCGGCTGCGGTGCAGCGGCGCTTCCGCCGGCCTCGCAGCGAGAAGGCTGGGGCACCACCATTCTCCTCCTTCGTAGGGTACAGCTCGTCCACACTGGTACCCTCATCTGACTGCTCCTCGCCCTTGTACTTCATCTCCTTCGCCTTGCTGCCCTCCTTCTCTTCCCTGGCGAGCTTCCTGAAGTGCTCCAGACACTGTATTTTCTGCCTTCTCTCCATCATCTTCAGCTCCTGCTTCTCTGTGAAATCTTCATAGTACATTTTCCTCTCACTCCTCTGATCTTCCAGAAACTTCCACTCGATGCTGGTCATTTTTATCCCACTGTACTCCTCCAGTTTATCTCTCATCTGTGTGTCTGTACAAAACACGTCAAAGAGCTTCTCCGAACTCTCGTTGAATCTGTCGGCTCGCTCGGAAAAAGCCTGGTTCTGTCTCTGCTTCCTGGTCTGGTACAACCGGGTGAACTCCTCATACATTTTGAGGATGAGTTTCTTTATGCTCTGCGTGGCGATGGTGTGGAGGTTGCAGACCAGCCAGTGCTCCTGCAGGTGCTCTGCGAGCAGCTGGGCTGCGTCCTCCTTGGAGCGCTGGGCCTGGCCAGCCCTCTTGGGCTGCAGCAGGTACAGCATGTTCTGCACAACATCTTTCTTGGTGGGCAGCACCCCCTGCGCGAAGCCCGAAGACTCCACGTATTCCACAGTCCCCAGGGTCTTCCGTGCCCTCACCTCTGTGTCCAGTGATTCCATCACTGCTCAGTGGTTCTGTGGTTATGACATAACCTGAAAGACAGGAGGAAAAGAGAGGAGTGTGTCAGACGAGGCAGTTTTTTCCCCGCAGCAGAAACAAGCCGATGGAAGCCGTGCTGAGGCCAATGGGACGCGGGGCTTTGCGGCGCTCCGCCGCTGTTGGACGGCTGCGTTAGCCCAGCCCATCCCAGCCCCTGCTCCGCAAGCCTATCGCTCCTCGGAGCGGCTCCCAGAGCCTAATACGGCGCGTCTGCGTGCGGGAATTCGGCATTAATTGAATTTTGCACTTCGCCTTATCAATTACAGCAAGGCAGGCCCGCCGGAGGCGCAGCGAGGGCGCAGCGCCGGCCCGGCCGTGCTCCGGCAGCGCTCTGCCCGTGGTTCCGCCCGCCTGAACCCGCGACAGCGCCCGAACCGCCAGCTGCCCCCCCGGCCCGGAGCGCGGCCCGGGGCACGGCCCGTACCGCCGCGGCCCG
>VZRV01005916.1:1171489-1184085 GCA_013398115.1 Falcunculus frontatus | reverse complement strand
CGTGAGGGGGCAGCGGCCGGTGAGCTGATTGGTGGGCGCCATGACTGTGGGGCAGGGAGCTGATTGGTGGGGCCGTGGCTGCGGGGCAGGCGGGAGGGAGCTGATGGGTGGGTGCCATGGCTGAGGGGCAGGCAGCAGGGTGATGGGTGGGTGCCATGGCTGAGGGGTAAGCAGCAGGGTGAGGTGCCCCAGGCAGGGCAGGCGCCTGGTCCCCCATGGGCAGCCACATGTCTGTAACCCAGGGTGCCAGGTTGGTGACAGTAGCGGGACATTGACGGCAGCGATGGGCGCGGGGACAGAGCCGGCAGAGGCGCAGTGCGACTCATTGGAGGGGTGAGGCCCCGCCCTGGTGCTCCCCCCTGTGCCCCCCAGCACCGCTTATCTGCCCCTGCCCCTACAGGAGGGTCTACCTGGACCACAACGCCACCACCCCGCTGGCCCCCGAGGTGGCCCAGGCTGTGTGGGATGCCATGTGCCAGGCCTGGGGCAACCCCAGCAGCTCCCACCCCACAGGTGGGGACCAGGACGGGCCATGTTGGCTGGGCCCCGTGGTGATGGGAGCCCGCGGGAGCTGCCAGGTCTGGTCTTGCAGGCAGGAAGGCGAAGGAGCTCATCGGCAGTGCGCGGGAGAGCCTGGCGAGGATGCTGGGAGGCCGCCCCGAGGACATCGTCTTCACCTCAGGGGGCACGGAGGTGGGAGCAGGGGGGACCCCCTTCCTGGGAATCCCTGCCCGCCACTCTCTCTCCAGCAAGCAGTGATGAGGAGGGTGGGGATGAAAGGCACTGTGCTCCTTCTGAGCCTCTATTTTCCCTCTCTTTCCTCCCTTCAGGCGAACAACATGGTGATCCACACTGCCTGCAGGCACTTCCATGAGAGCCAGTGTGGGACGGGGGACAGCCGGGGGACACCACACATCGTGACATCGAGCGTGGAGCATGACTCCATCCGCCTGCCGCTGGAGCAGCTGGGGAGGGAGGGCCTGGCAGGTGAGTGGCACAGGCACAGATGGGGTTTGAATGGGGATCTCTGCTGGTGTTCTTGGAGGAGGGCAAGATCCTGCATGCGCTGTGATGTTCCACTTTCTCCCACTGGAGAAGGGCACCATTTCCCCCTGTGGTGCCCGCATTCCCCCAGGCTGGATGTGTCACCTCCCTGCTCTGTGCCTGTGCTCCACACACTCCTGCCCTGCCCAGTGGGGCACAGGCAGCCCTGAGTGCTCAGCCTACCCAGCCAACCTCGGGGCTTATCTCCTGGCCTGCAGAAGCCACCTTTGTGCCTGTGTCCCCACGGAGCGGGCAGGCAGAGGTGGACGATGTCCTGGCTGCCATCCGGCCAAACACCTGCCTGGTCTCACTCATGTTGGCCAATAACGAGACTGGGGTCATCATGGTGAGTGTGGGCAGTGAGAGGGATGGGGTGGGGACACCCTCGCAAAGAGGCGGTGACAGGGGGGAGCAGAAGGTCCCTGGGATGCAGACCCTGGTCCCTGCCACCAGCCCATCGCAGAGCTGAGCCAGCGCATCTGTGCCCTCAACCAGCGCAGAGCAGCGGAGGGGCTGCCCAGGATCCTGGTGCACACAGACGCAGCACAGATGATTGGCAAGGGGCGCGTGGACGTGCAGGAGCTGGGCGTGGACTACCTGACCATCGTGGGACACAAGGTGTCGCCCTGCTCGCGTGGCCCTGCTGCTGGTCACCCTGTGTGCCATTTCTGCTGGGGTGCCAGGGGGACTTCGGGTGCCCCACACAGCTCGGTACCTCGCGGTGGCCAAAGTTCTCCTGCTGGGTGGTGCTCTGCAGACAGACTTCACTCCTGTGAAACCTGTCTGGGCTTGGGGGCAGGAGACTGAGGATGGGAAACAGCTCTGCAGCGGCCTGTGCCTGTGCGATGGACAGGGGCCAGCACTGGAAGGCACTCAGATTTGGGCAGGAGGGCAGGAATCACTGTCGGTACTGTTGGTGCTGTCAGTGTCCCCAGGGTCACCATAGCTGTCCCCGCAGTTCCATGGCCCGCGGATCGGAGCGCTGTACACCCGTGGCCCTGGCACCGCCACCCCACTGCACGCCATGCTCTTCGGAGGGGGACAAGAGAGGAGTTTCCGGCCGGGGTAAGGGGGCACATGGTTACCTGGAGAGCTGGGCCTCTGGCTGGTGGCCAAGCCACGTGGGCTGCCTTGTCCAAGCTGAGCTGGCAGCTGTGTCACCTCCCAGTCCTGGGGGGAGCAGCCAAGCACGGCAGGGAAATGGATCCATGCATGGAAACTCCCTGGAGCTCAGACTTTACCAGGCGTGGAACTTCAGGGTGGAACTGCCTCCTTCTCAACCACCTCAGAGAGGTGTCCAGGACCCCCTGCCAGCAGTGAGGGGTCCCGTGAGGGAATGCCTGTGTCTCGAGGTTGGGTTTCTGGTCTGGAGAAATAACTCACTGGTCCCTGTTCCCTTCCAGCACTGAGAACACCCCGATGATTGCTGGCCTTGGCCAGGTCAGTTGGGATGGTCGGGGGTGAGTGGTGCAGACACAACAGAGAGACAGCCACTTGTGCTCCCTGGTCATCAGAAGGGACAAACTCGGGATATGGGAGGGAGGGTGGACTGGAAAAGGCGGGGGGGCTTTCTGGTGCCAGTTGAAGGAGGTGCTTTGGGGCGCTTGCTGCGGGTTTGCAGCCCTGGCATTCAGCTCATGTGGCACAGGGCACTGAGAGGGAACACAGGAGACCTGGCACTGCAGAGGCTGTTCCAGGCTGGGCTCATCCCGGGGACCACGCACAGAGGGAGGTGTCCAAGGGTCACTGGTGGAGCCTCTCTGGGTGTTCTCAGGCTGCAGAGTTAGTGAGCAAGAACTGGGAGGCTTATGAGGCTCATATGCGGGATGTCCGGGATTACCTGGAGGCCACGCTGGAGGTGAGCAAATCTGGTCCCTTCCCGTGGTCTCAGGCTGCAGGATCTGTGGCCTGGAGCAGGGTGAGTATGTCCCTCTGGCCATGCCCACCCCCTCATAAGGACAGAGCTGCTTGGGAACCTGGAGAGGTTCACAGCCCTCGGATTTCTCCAGGCCTCCTTTGGGAAGCAGAAGATTTGCTTCAACAGTCACTTTCAGGGTTCCAAGCGACTCTGCAACACCTGTAACTTCTCCATCCTGGGCCCAGGCCTTCAAGGTAGCTCTTAGTCTACCGCTGTCCCATGATAGTTACGCAGAGCCAAGCACCTGCCCCTCACAGCACCTGTGGCTGAGACTGGTGGGCGCTTGGCATGGATCGGGCTGGGAGGTGAGGCAGGAGTAGCCCCTGGAGAGAGCCTTGGCACTGGGAGAGCTGTGCTTGTGTTGCTTGTGCTGCAGGACGAAGAGTGCTGGCCCACTGCAAGGTGCTCCTCGCCAGTGTTGGGGCTGCCTGCCACTCTGAGAAGGGGGATCGGTGAGCAGACAGCTTTCCCAGCCCCTGGGTGTCTTCCCAGAGGACAGCAGGTGGGAGGGATGGGAACAGGACAGAGAAAGGGACAGCAGGTGGCTTGGGCAGCATCACCTGGAACAAAGAGGGTACAGAGCTTTCCAGAGGGGTTGAAGGGCTGTGAAGAGGATTATTGCAGGAGACACAGCTGGAACGCTCAATTGCTGCTTGGAAGGAGTTTCTCCCTCCCAGCTTAGGTGATCCAGCTGAGCTTGGAAGTACTTTTGAACTCCTGGCACTACCAGAAGAGAGCCTGCCTTGTGTCTATGTGTCCCCGGCTCTCCTGCTCCAGCCCAGCTTGGGTCTCCAGATGGCTCCTTTAGGGGATATGGGGACAGCGGGTGCTTTTGGCCTGCTCTAGAGCAATGCCCTGTGGACATGGCAGAGCTGCCAACCCACAGGGACACGGAACAGGTTCTTAGAAGAGCCAGATTCCTCATAGGGCACCAAGCCCGGTGGGATTGGGTGCTCCTGGAAAGCAAGCAGGGGGCTGTGCAGGGAACAGGTTTGCCTGGAGTGCATCTGCAGGTGTGCTTCCTCCCGCAGCTTGGTGAGGCTCCCTGCTGATGTGTGGTGCTTCCTCAGCCTTCGAGTCCAACCTCTGTCCCCTGGCTGTGTTCCAGGCCCTCCCCGGTGCTGCTGAGCTGCGGGATTCCCCTGGAGGTGGCGCAGAATGCACTGCGGCTGAGCGTGGGACGCAGCACGGCACGGGCAGATGTGGACAGGGCTGTGCAGGACCTCGTGCAGGCTGTGGAGCAGCTGGAGCGGGACCAGTCCCCCTAGACCCTGGAATTGCTCCGTGGACACCATTCAGGTTCTTGGGGTGGGCCCCTGGGTGTGAGCTGCCTGTGCCAGCCTGGGCTCGGGGGTGGCAGGGGGAGGTTCTGAGGAGGGGGCTCAGCTGCTTTGGGGCTGGGGCAGCTCCAGGGCTTGCCCAGGACTCAGCCCTGCTGCACAGTGGAGGCTTTTGGGGAGTCCTGCTGTCCAGTGCCCCTGGCTTGCCAGATGTACTCAGCTGGGTGCCTGCACATGCACGTGTTGGCACAGCTGAGCCTCAGCGCTCGAGTCCCTGCAGAGGGACAGGCGTGGAAGCCATGGGAGGAGGAGCCTCATGCCCTGGTTGCTTCCCACAAAGGAAGCTTTCCTGCTGCTTGAGCAGCCAGAGGAAGAAGGACCATCTGCCCCAGAGTGAAATGAGGAGTTGATAGAAGCACAGCAAGATTCTGGGCCAGGAACTGCTCTGCCCATAGCTGCCAAAGGGATTTCTGTCAGGGTACAGCTTTCCCAGCACTGCTTTGCTTTACCTGCTCCCCTTTTCTTCTGTTCTTCCTACAGTGGGCAGAGCTCCTGTTGCCAGCTCTACCTGCTCCTCAAGGAAACAGTTGTCGGGGCAGCTGTGACTGTGCCAGCACCTGAGGGAACCCTGCGTGGCCCAGGGGGTCTCTGGCATCACCAGCACTGGAGGACACAAGTGTCACACGGATCAGGAGCGTTGCCAGCTGGGCTGGCTGATGTCAGGGAACTTGATCTCCCTGGGTATTCATAGGAATAAAAGTAATTGCTGCTTCTTTTCACAAGTTTCTGTGGGGGAAGCTGGACTGGTTAGAGCCATCTGAGTGATGCCTTTTCCCTCAGAAAATGCTTGTGTCCCAGAACACAGGCACAGGCGGCTGCAGTGGGAGGTGTCTGCAGGGCCTGGTTGGCACAGAGCCCATGGACACAGATGCTGGCCTTTCTCTTTACAGCCACACATTAGCATGGCCAGGAATACTGTTTGGACCCATAAAACTCTGGGGCTCTTTGCAAATCCCGTATCTCACTGGAGTTTTGTGATCCAAGCACCCTGACTGACAGTCACTGATCCTGCCAGGCTGGTCAGTATTACCACGCTGCTCACACCTCCATCTCAAATGCATTCTTTTATTTCTCCATTTTTTCCCCTCCCCTGGAGAACAGTCAAAACGTCCTCTAGAAAAAGTGGTTCCATAGAAGGGATTTTTGTCTGCTTCAGGGCTAGATCTTTAATCTGTCATGGACCTTACAGTTTCTGGGGACCTTTCACAGTAGTGGCACAACTGGAGATTCAGCTTTTGGGGCTGTCTTTCCTCCACAGGACATCTAGGCTTCCTGCACTGTTTCAGACAGAAATTTAACCACAAAGCACAAAAAGCTTTACTGACTTCTTTATACATACAGGAAATGCAAGTTTTAGCCACAGAAATTTAGCATTGCTCCATTTAGAATATGACAGGCAAAGCTTAAGAAGCACTACAGAGGAAATGACAATTGGGGTTGACTGTTTTAGTGGTTTTGCTGCTCATTTTCTTACTACCACAGCGCCCACGAATGAGAGTCACTTTTGAGTCCCTCTGTATTGCTTTATCCAGAGAAAGTCAGGAAGAGCTTGGCCCACATTTCAGTGGACCAGCCTGTGCTGGCTGTGCACCCTGTGTGCTACTCTTTTGGGTATGACAAAATGTCAGTGGTTGTGTGCAGCAGAACAAATCCACCTGGCACGGGAGGCTGGAAATACCAACGTTGCTACATCAGCTGAGAAGTGAAATGGTAGAGAGAGGGCCTGGCCACTACACTCGGACACAGGAGTTGAAAGGAGTTACTTCCACATGGTCACAGCCAGAATCGGACATTCAAAACTGACATTCATTTGATGGACGAATCCACAATCTCCTGATAATCTTGCCTTCTTAAATTCTTCCAGGAGAGCTTATAACACGCAAGGAAAAAAACACTCACCAAAATAAGCACTGCCCCGACTAGATCACAAGTGCCTGGGAAGATGCGCAGCACAAGGAGCTGCAGGACCATGGCGATGACAATCTCCAGGTGCTGCACAGTGCTCACCAGAGCGGGGTGGAACTTGCCCAGGGCATGGTAGACCCCCAGGAAGGCTGCAGTGGAGCACAGGCAGATGGCAAGGAGATAGCTCCAGGTTTCCCCATCCAGTGGGACGATTGGCTCTTGGAGCAGGAACATGGTGGACGCTCCCCACACTGTTCCCGTCCAGCTGAAGGTGAACAGTGCTGTCCACATGCTGATGCTGTCTTTGATGGACCTGTAGACAATCATGGAGAGGGCAGTGGTCAGACCAGCCATGACAGTCATGGTATAGCCAAAAGCTTCCTTCCAGGTGCTCAGCAAAGAGTTCTCCTCCTTAACAATGTTGGGAATCATGACCAGACAGACGCCGAACACACTGCCAACAACAGTGACTGTGTCTATATAAGCCATTCCTTCATCTATGAGTAAAAAAGCCAGAATGGCACTGAACACCGTGGTGGTGGCCCTCCACATGATGGTCCCATTGCTGGGGGGCACTATGGAGAAGGATGTGTAGGCACAGGTGATGGAGATGACATTGCAGATCCCATAGAGGAACAGCCGGAGCCTGTAGCCTTTGGGGCCGAAGGGAGGCTCGTGGTGGTAGCACACAGCAGTGAGGGACAGCACCTGCAGGACCGAGCGGATGAAAATCAGCTCCAGAGATGGCACTTTGGAATGGTCAGAAATTAATCTCGTGATCAGAGCCACACATCCGTGAGCCACAGCAGACCCAAAAAGGACTGCCCATGTTTTCCTGGACTGCAGTACATTTCCTTCAGGAAAGTGCTGGGATTGTCCGGCCTCATCAGGTTTTGGCAGTTGTGCTGGCCTGGTGTCTATTGTACCAAAAAAAGTCTTTTCTCTCTTTTCCCCATCGTTCAGTAGTCTTCTCTTAGGATTATCCTCCATAAATACTCCAGTATCTTCAATAACATCCTCACATCCCTCTTCTCCTGGCTGTGGATAATGAGAGGTGTATTTCACTGTTACTGTGTTGGGATGAATTTTCACTCGCTTTTTGACTGGGTATATTTGGGAAGATGTATCCATTTCCTTAGAGAAATGCCCTGGTCTTAAGAAAAAAAAAAATGGAGATACACTGTTATTTAATGAATAGCGAGAGATTCATAAGGATGTAAGTGCTTTTAGTGTTTACAAGCTATTTTTATCAACCAAATTGAAGTACTAGTAGCCTGTTCTTGGTTTCACTTTAATTTTCCACTGAGTTACTGCTAAATACCTCTGATGGCTGGGCCATTTGGATCTCCTTAAATGTCAACCATGGCACTTCACTTTAGTCACTAATTTTTGAAAATAATGTATTTTGTCATTATGTATGGTATGCATAATGAATTCTAGTATATTCTAATGAGAAAGTTCTCTAGCTAAGCTTTTATGCATTATTGTTAATTGCTTGCCAGTGTTACAAGATGACAGGAGAAATTTGGCTGGAGGAGATGTCAGAGAGTAACACAGGGAAATAGGGAGCACCCCCGGGCAAGTCAGTATATGGATATATATGGATAACATATAAGTATATGGATAACAACACATCTTTGAACCCCACTGTAACGGTGTTAAACCCTTCTGTCTCCTAGGCCATTTCCCACTACACAGACAATGCCTGTGACTCGTGCCCTGCGGGGTGGGGCAGTTGTTTAATTCGGGCAGGGGTATGTCATTGAAATGACTGCTTTCACACCATCTGAGCAGAGCCTTCCCAGTGAAGAGGCAGCAGGAGCAATGAAACCTTCCCTGCCTTCTCTTCGCCCCAGCAAATAAAACCTGTGCAGACATTACCTGTGACAGACATTTGATCCCAAGGCAGAGGGGGAAAGCACCTCTTCGTCATCTACATCTTCGATGGGCTGTCTAGACAGAAACAGCAGCTGCTCTCAGGTACCAGCAGGGAAGGTTACAACCATCTCGGCACGGAAAGTAAAACCCAAGGGAGGCTCAAACCCCAAACCACTTTAGAGGGAGAGAAGGCAATCAGCGGCTTCTTGTCAAACCCGCTCCCCAGCCATCTCCCGGAATTACTGAGGGAACTGATCCGAAGAACAAGTGGTGGTTTGTGAGCATAAGGTTCCTACAGGTCGACAACAAGCCAATCCACCCTCCCGTGCCTGCTGTGCTGCCCCACGGGCTGCAGAGGAGAGGGAGCCCGGGAGGACCCATCCTCCCCGCCCGGAGATCCCTCCCCGCCCGGAGATCCCTCCCCCGAAGCCGAGCCCTGCCAGCAGCAGCAGCGGCTTGGCCTCTGCGGTGGCACCGCGGGATGGGTACAGACAGTCCTTGTCCCCAGGGAGGACCGCAGCGTTCCTGGGGGTCCTGGCGGTGCAAGACCGCAGCTGCTGGACAATGGGCTGAACGCCAGGACAGCGGGTTGTCAGGGAGAACACAGGTCCAAAAGCAATGGTAAAGCGCGGGCAGTAGTTCCTCACAGAAACACTAAAAATACTGTGGCCAAGTTCAGCCTTGGCATTTTCTGTGATCTGTGACAGCCAAGCACTGCCTGTGTCTCTGGCAAATTAATTTACATGAGAATGGGACAGTCTGCCTTTTCCCTCACAGGCTGAGTGTTCATTAACCCCCTGCTACACCCCGACTGAGCTGTAGCCGAGTCTCTGCTCTCCTCGTAGGGATGAACGGGAGTGGGGACACGGGCGGGGACCAGTCCCAGCTCTGGAGGAAGCAGCAGCACCTGCACACGTACCAGGGGCTGGGGACCTTCTCGAGTCCCCCCTGTCTCTCAGGAGGCCTTGCCCACTGCTGTTCACGTTTTTCTGCTGCCGACCCAGCGCCAGAGCACGCCCAGCACCCCCTGCATGGTGAAGAGCATTCCAGGGTGTCCATGGGCAGCTTCCTGGGCAAGGAACTTGAGAACGAGCAGCTGAACGCCAGGGAGAGTAAACAGAGCTAGATATCAGCTGTGCTAGCGGGCACTTCAAACAACCCATCAAACATTTACCAACACCTGCCAGAAATCTGCCCTGGCCTCACCTGCTACCTTCACTTTTCCTTCAGTTAAATTGTTCATTTACGAATTTTTTAACATGCAAATGCAAACCGCCCCGAGTGAGCCGAGGAAGGCAGTGATTTTCACCTGCACAGCTTTTCCGACCCAGCATTTTCATTGGGTTACAATCCACAGTTTTGCCTTGCAGCCTTAAAAAAATTAAGACATTCTTGCTTTAAGGCACAACATACTGGATCATGAATAAAATACGTAGGAGGAGAAGAAGACAAAAGTGGACGATAGGAATTATTATTAGAGTGACAATAGACCACGGGGTAAACTCATTCATTTCGTTAAGAAACAGCTGAGTAAACGCTGCAACTGTTCCTGAAAACAAAACTAAAATAGCTCATTTGTTACCATGAGCATACAACGGTAACCTTCTTGCTTCCTGGCTTTAGATTACATTTTCTTTCAACAGATAGTTGTAAATTCAACACAACAGTTGCAAATGTGGCACCGGACCTGTGCAATGTATTCAGGGATCTCTCTGGAGGAAAACAATAGATGGTGAGCACATAGCTCAAAATGGCTGTTCTGCACAGAGCTGCTCCCTCAGGACTGCTCAGCTGGGAACCAGAACAGTCGGGAGTCTGGAAAGTGGAAGAGCAAACACGTGTGAAAGGCAGGAGATGGGAAGTAATAAAGAACAAAACAAAACAAAACAAAAAAAAACCAACCAGGAATGCTTAACCCAAAATTTCATTTTCCCAACTAAATACTGAGTGTATGACAAATGTCATGCCAACCCTCCCACAGTATACTTGTTTGTAGTCTTTGGTGACCTTGCTTTTCCTAACCACCAAGATTTTCCAAAGAGACTGAGATTAGGGCATATCCCAGATCCATTATGTGTGTCCCTGACACAAATTTAAAATAGACAGAAATCAGTGCAGCCTGTACAGACAACTTGCTGCTTCTCTTTCTGCCCATGCCTTTTGTGGAAATGACATGAAGTTTTTATTTTTCCTTCATATCTGGAAACAACGTGGCTTATTTGAATTTTCTATTAAAAACACAAGTTGATTTTGAATCAAGTTTAATACAAGGCTGAAGATGAAGCACTATGCAAAATTCTCAAGTTACATAACAGAACAAACATTCCCAATTCAGCCTGGGATACCCATTTAAATTACCAGTTCATTGAAATCACTGATTGCAAAGTGTGAACCCTGTTTTCCCTTGGGGGAACAAATAATCACTTTACATTCAATAAATAGCACAG
Source organism: Falcunculus frontatus (assembly GCA_013398115.1). Classification (NCBI taxonomy): domain Eukaryota; kingdom Metazoa; phylum Chordata; class Aves; order Passeriformes; genus Falcunculus; species Falcunculus frontatus. The sequence continues at coordinate 1,173,553 of VZRV01005916.1, read as the reverse complement.
ATAATTGATAGAATACAAACCATTATTTCTTTTAAAAGAAAAAACTCCGAATACTCCCCTCCTTTTCTCCCTCAATCACTGCAACTGCTGGTTAGCCAGGTAGAAATAGGTGATTATTTGCCCCCTGACTGCTGGGGGGAGTCAGGGGGCAAATAATCACCTGAGCTCTCCTGTGCCTGAAGGAAAGATGGCTTCGAGGTCTGGTGATTCTAACCACCAATAAACTCACAGAAAAATACTCTCATTTTCTGCCAGATTGGTTAAAATCAGTCAGGCTACTGAGGTGGTATTAGGAAAGACTCACAGACATGGCAATTCCAGCCACGGATATGGAGCTGCAATAAGTCAGCTCCCCCTGCGCTCTGAAAGACAGGCCCCATAGGAATGCTCCTTTGCCTCTTCTGTGGAAAATCCCCCAGTCCTGACCGGATCAGGCTGAGATTACCAGAGGGCTGTGAGCAGTCTCTACAGGATAACTACAGACTGACAATTCTCCCTGAATACCACATGTAGGAAAGATCCACCCACCCCGGAAACCCACAGAACTGACTGAACTTGTGCTACCTTCACTAAGCACTTGTGTGCACTGACTTCTCAGCATAAACGGTTTTCTTCTGATTCCTTATCAGGTGCAGGAAAATCTCCTAAAGCCCTGTTTCAGCACCATTAAACCACCTGGAGATTCTTAGGTGCTTCATACTTCAGGCAACTGCACGTGCCAAGGGATCTACACTCATGTGGCATAGGAGTACCTTATCTTTCTAGCCAGATGGACATAAATCAATTTGATTAAAAATACATGCAAAGAAACTCAAGTCTTTATTAAAATTTAATGAATAGCAAAAGATATTTAAGAAAATGAAGGAGCAATTACATGAAAGGAGTTTTTAGCACTTGAGCACAAGAGCAAACATTATACACAAAACAACAAACCAGTGTCCCGTGTCTTCAAATTAATTGAGTCACATCCAGCAGCACTGCCTGAAGGAAGAGCCAGTACAACCTTCACTGAATACAAATACAAACCCTACACTAAAGTCCCACGAGTTGTCAGAACATTCCTGATAATATTTTGCTACCCAACAAACGACCTCTATTTGTGCTAGCTCACTGAAGCAATCACATTTAATGGGATATACATTTAATTTCCCGTGCTTTCTCTATTCTCTTGCTGCATACGGATACTATTTGCGGCCGTTTCCATGAAAAAATACTGTATTCTAATTTCTCCATTCATGCCTGTTGCCTGCTGCAGCTCCTACCTCTGCAGCAGGCAATACTTGCATTACGTGTTTTTGCGACTGATTTTGGGAGAAGAGCTACTTTGCCTGCAAACTTCCCATTCCAAAACCCCTTATCTGAAAAAACCCCTTCAGATCGCGAGTCCAGGCACGCGGGAAAGAACAGAATACATTAACACTGAAATATAGTCCCCTATAGCACAGGAAACCAGGAAAACAGCTCAGTAAGACGTAAGAAAGGTTTTAAGAGGTACATTACAATGGGGTGAAGCACGAGATGGCACCTTCGGGTCCACGACAGCGGATGACAGGTCGAGATTAGAGATACCTCGCTCACTGCTTTTGGATCCTCTCCGAACAGTCTGCAACCCCTGGCAGCCAGCGGTGCGTGGGGGTGTGCAGAAGGGGACAGCCGCCTGCAAAGGGACCGAGGCCGGGAGCGCTGCAAGGAGGGCGGCACCAATCGTGATGGCAACTGTCGCCGATAAGAGGGCACACGTCAGAGGACGCGGGGCGTCTCCATGGGAACCCCGGCAGCGGCTCCAGCAAAGCCCCTCCGGGCAGGAGCGGGCGAAGAGCGGTGGCTGCCCGGCCTCGGTCCTCGCCGTGCCGCGCCCCCCGCGCCCGCGCCCGCCCCCGCCTTGGCGGAGAGTGCCGGCCCCGCTCGGCCCCGCACACATCACTGCCACCGCCCCGGCGCCACAGGGCCCACCCGCCGAAGCACCACCGCGGGCTGAGAAGGCGCTCCGGCTCACGCTGGGCCCTCGCCCCCGCTCTGTCGCGACACTCACGACACCCTTCCCCCGCCGGTGTCCCTGTCCCC